>JAQGAJ010001193.1:0-10693 GCA_034689365.1 Liebstadia similis
ATTTCGTTTTGTTTGAATTGTTGACAAAACATCTTAAGCGCACGTTTGGTATTCTTAATGTCGGTTCCGACCAATGCCTCAACCAATTCACTAGAGTTTAGGTAATTAGGAAAGTGTTGGGGAAAGAACTGATTGGACAAAAAGGTGGACAACTCTTGGGTTCCGCGCGTTGACTGAACTGCTTTAAGACATGTAATGCACTCATTGACTAATTGCATGTCTTCGTTGTGACGAATAGGGGCCACAAAACAGGCCGGGATTATAGACTTGTAGATGAATTCAGCGAATTCATTGCTGCCGATGCTCTTCCCCTGTTTGGTCAGATTCGGGTCCAAAGGCTTGCCCTCGGTCTCGATCACTGGCACTTGATTTGAATTGGCTTTCGGTCAAAGAACTCAATTAATTCAAAATTAATGCTAATCTTTATAATAATTACCGAAAAATTCAATGAATTTCCTGAGAATCTGAAAACAGAGTCTTTGTGTGACGGTATCCGGAAAGTCGACCGATCCTTGAAATACAGTCATCAGAATCTGTTCCACGAAAGGCACGTCTGGAATGCAAAACAAATTCATGTTATGCACAATGGAATGACATTTGGATAAACAGACCTATTTGTAGGAAAGGATCCATAATATTATTGGTGACCAGAACTGCTAACAAAGTGTAATATGACTTCTGAATCGATAGCTTCTCTTCATTGTTAACCGTTTGTGAGATAACAGAGAAGAACGAGAGAATCAAAGGCGAGAATATCTGTTTGAAGAAAGGGGTCAAATCTCTTTGGAAAAGCCACGAGTGCTTGAATTTAGTGACCACTTGGTTGAGGAGCGGAACCAACTCTTGAAGTGTCTTTGCGTTCAATTCTTGGTTTACGAAGAATAGATTTTGTATGGCAGCGGGTATTAGAGGAACGATATCACTCTCATCGAGACATACGATAAGTCTGTGAAGGAATTGACGTAAAGAAGACTGTATTATGAAAAGGAAGTCTTCGTTGAGTCCGAGACTCAACGATTTGATGAAAAGATTTAACGATTGAAGATAAATATCTTGCAATCCAACAGATTTAATGGTCTGGACATTGGAGAAGGCTTTGGAGGTTCGAGCGGCCAATGATATCAGATGTGAGATTTGATTTGTAAACTGTTTGACAATCAAATTGTTTGAGTCAGTCATGTGTTTGCCGTTTTGAGCACTTAATAGATTCGAGAGTTTTGAACAAATTTCTTCGAACTTATCCCAAATCGGTTTAATTAATAGAGTTTTCATAAGGTATTGCTTCCTATTTATGTCGAAGTTCTGATTCGAGATAATTAAAACCGAAGCCGTTTCATATACATTGAGCTGATCGTCGACTGTAATCGAGTATCGGATGTCATCAAAGATTGTGAGCGTTTTGTTTTTGTTGATCGAAGACTGACCAGTACTCGGGTCGTCCGAATCGCTTGGAAGGACATCGAGTTTGAGAAAGTCCTGAAGCCTTTTGAGAATATCTTCGGTAAAGCTCTGCTGTTTGTCATTGCCTTTGGATTTGATTTGAGATTTTACAAACTTATTAAACAGATTTGCGACTTTGCTTCTCATCTTTGGATTACTGTTTTTGAAACCCCGTTCGTCGAGAAACGAGATCAGGATCTGTGGCACCAAATAATTCAAGTTATTTGCGAAAAACTTTTCATATCTCAGAATCAAATCGAAATAAATAGATTGAGTGCATGAATGAGGATAAGTAGAGATCGAAGAAGTGATTAGCATTTGAAGCAATAGTTCCATTCGTTTTGTGTCACTCAGAAAGTTTTGGTTTTCACCGATCAGATAGAAGTAGAAGAGACCGATCTCGATGTCGGCATAAGTGTAACCGTTGGCAGACATTCGCCAATTCATTAGCAAAGGTTCGATTAGTTGACTGCATATGAAGTTTATTACAACCGAAGAGTTCAGAAGCATTAGGTTATCGAACAGAACTTTACAAGACTTCCGGAACTCATCAAAAGTGGACTCTTCCTCGAGACTGAAGTCATGGTCGACCGGATATTTGCACTTTTCGATTATTATTCGTAGAAATATCATAAGTTTCTCCTCTAAGGCCTTATCAACAGTCGAATCCTTTTTGGTTAACGTGTTTTTGGCCCATTGAATGTATTCTCTGGTGAAGGGGTGTATCTGAAGAGACACCGCATTGTTCTTATGGGACAAAAATTGGCACAAAATGGTAAACTTTGACTCAATTGCAGTCGATATGAAGTTAATGGCCTGAATATCGTCAGCGTTTCCGTTGATTGCAGTGTTATTTACATTGTTTTTGGTCTTAAATTTCTTGAACGCTTCGATCAATTCGATACCAATAGTGTTCATCAACTTTGAGAACTTAACTACAAATAATTTGTTGTTATCCTCGATGTTATCACTTTTCGAATAGAGTCGCGAAGATTCACAGATTTCCGACAGTTTTAATTTGATTGACTCGACATTCAGGAACTGCTCGATCAGTTGGGTTTTGGCCAAAGAGTCCATTCCTTTATGAAGTATAGCATTGAAACAGTCAGTCACTGAACACCGGAATGTTTCGTTTGGAAACAAATTGAATAAATTATTCATAATTGAGTCGTTGGTTATGAGACTTATGTCGATCCACGCGACGTAAGCCCCGATCACTTCCAGACACAGACAAACAGTCGAAGGACTCGAATCGCGATAAGTGTTCTGAAGAGTCATAAATCAATTGTTTATGAAATGAAATCATTGAATAAGTCTTACAATAATGTTGAACCAGAACTGCGCTAACTCTAAAAGACAGGTCTCTCTCATCACATCTTTAATCAGAGTATTTCTTTCCATTTCCTATAAAATGATATCAAATAGTTATTCGGTCGACAATTAGAGGCCAAACACAAACCTTTGGATTTCGAGGGATCTCTCTATCGGCCACATCGGCGTTAATTTGGAGGAGAATACGGAGGAAAAGATCACAATTTTGTTTGTTTTGACAAACGCCGAGAATGTCAGTGAAGAATGTATTCCACTTTTGTTGAGGAAAGTCGACCAAAAAGACCGAATTAACGATATAAGCGAACTTATTTAGGATGTAATTCGAGGTAAATCTGTTGTTCGTCAACCATTGAAAGATGAACTGTCGTAACGCCATTCGGTTGTCCTCCGAATCCATTGAATATCTTAAGTCAAACCCAGTAATGGTTAGAAACGATCAGAGAATGTACATCAAAGACAGACCTGGTTTTGACATAATTCTCGACCACTTGGAGGCAGAAGAAGGCCGCGGATTCGTCCACCACTGCAGGCGATAGCAGAGAATCGACGCATAACTTCCACCCGAACTCATCGCTCTTCAGACGCTCGAAGTATTCAATGGTCTGTCGGACGTAAAGAAGTCATTAATCGCTTAAGAGTTAGGTTTCGGTCAATGGTTTACCTCCTTTTGGAGAGAGGCGTCACTTCTCAGTGAATAGTTTGAAATGAGTCTAAAATCCATTTAATTATTGATCAAACTCTCGATGAAAAACAAAAATATTTATCGAATTTATTTCTCAATTAAGTCGATATTAAACCATATTTTTCGCCAAAAATACTTTTCTCAGACTTTGGCCACAATTACCGCACAATTTGGTGGACAAAAGCCTTTAATCGGAATCGCGAGTCAATAAATGGAAACAATATCTTCATTGAACTGAAATTCAATGAAAATAATTATAAAATTATAATTAAATCGGTTTAAAAGTGTAATAAATGTGTGTTTAGTCCGAAACGTATAATCGCTTTTCGCATTGATTTGTTTGCAATCGTTTGCAAACATTGACAACACGTTTATTATCGATACTGACTATCGATATATCGCTCACTTATTTAACATAAAATAAGTTCACGACTCCTATCAAACGCTCCAAAGGCTAACCCAATACAGACCTCAAGACCTGATCCCGAAGAAGATAACACTTTGACCACCATTTCCTTCGTCTCACTCGAGATGAACCCAAAAAACGATTGAAATATGTGTTAACGACATATCACTCACATTACGTAATAGTCTTCAGTTTTTGCGTTCACTAAAAGAGTTACTTTTGGTAAACGTTTTAATCACTTCTGACAACAAAATTTTATTAAAGTCAAGGATTTTAAGTCAAATGATCGACAAAACAAATGACTCGCGATTTAATGCAATTCCCAATCGATTGAAATTACTATAAAAATATTAAATTACTTTTTAAACTCTAAATAATTGAGACTTTATTTCAATTAATATCTTTTCTGTCATCCAATTCTTGTCGTTTGTCTTCATCAGAGTCTTCGCTCTCTTCCATCTCTTCGTCCTTTTGATGTTTGGCTAATACACTGATGAGTCTCAAAAAATATTTGTTGTGTTCACAGACTTTACTTAAATTATCGAAATGTCGGCTCAGGTTTTGCTGAAGAAGTCGTAGCGTCGGAGCAATTGCTTCAGCGTTACTGTTATTCTTTAGAGCGGTTCCATTTTGATAAAGAAGTGTTTGACACCACTTGAGGTAGAATTCTATGTGTTGTGTCGACTCGAGACCGACGGCCAGACCTCGCAAACACTTCTCAACATAAGTCAGTGGAAATGTCAAACAAATGAATTTTATTTCTTCCGTCGGAACGCTTTCGATGACCTCTTCTATCAGTTTCTGATCATTCAGTTTCAAGGCTTGCATTAATGCATCGCAATATTGGTTTTGGATAAGAAGTGTTCGGCAGGACATCGATGTTATGCCTTCTTCCAGTTGATAGGGATCGAAGACCATAGAGTTGTCCAGAGTATAGATCATCACTCCTTCTGTCGAAGCGAACGCAAAGGTTCTCATTGTAGGCGAAAATTTCAAATCAAAGACTGCGATAATTGGATTAACTGATCGTTCACTGAAATCATTTTTCGAAACTCCTGGCAATGAAATGGCGGCGAAACCCGATTCATCGCTTCTGCTCTTGAGTGTGGATGAGTTGAACCCGAATTCAGCTATTTTTCCGGTGTGTATGTGATCGAAGAATCCATCCATAGATTGATTCAATGTAATCGAGAACTTCTTGACCAATATCTTCTCAGAAACGTGATAAATGCAAATGTGTTTAGACTTTCCGCCGGCCATTATGTAAGAACCGTCGATAGAGTAGTGCAAAGTCGAAAAATATCGATTCTTATCGGCCACCAATTCCTTTTCGTAATGAGGGGTTCCTAAATCATTCTTGCCTTCAATACCGACACCCATTTGTTCAGCAGATTGTGGATCAAAGAAGTTGATATCACCGCTGAGAGTGGCGACAGCGAACTGATGGCCATCACCTCTAAAAGCAATGGCCAACGCATCGCTTCCCAATTGTATCACTTCTCGCGTGCATTTCGAGCCTTCAAAGAGATCCCAAATACGAATGGTTTGATCCCATGAACACGAAACCAATGTATTTGAAACCGGAGAAAACTTTAGACCAGAAACGGGTGATTCGTGTCCTTTAAAGTGATAGTGAGTTGGATCAACTAAAAAGAACATAAGTCTCACTGACCTGCAAGACATTCAAGAAGTCTTCCCGTTTGAAGAGACCACAAAAATATTTCGAAGAAGTTATGCGCTCCACAGGCGATGAAATCTCCGCCCAACTGGTCAATGGCCAGACTTATGAATTGCGCCGGTTTTGATTCGGAAGGCGCGGCCAATGTTCGGAAATTTCTGTATCGATTCAAATCAAAAGCTTTGACCGTTCCGTCCAAAGAAGCGGTGATAAGAACTTTGCCGTTCTTTCCGGGGACAAACTCTAAGGCCGAGATCGGTCCTTTGTGTTCGGTGAATGTAGACAAACAGAACCCATTGAAAGTGTTCCATAACTTTACTTTGCCGTCTGACCCGCCAGTGGCCAGAATTGTGGCATCGGGTGAGTATGCGATACATTCGGAAACGTTGGTCACACCCGTGGAATACCCGCTTTGTTTCAAAATAAATGACTCGCTCTCCCACTCCCAGACTATTAGTTGGGATTCAGAACTGACCTCATCTTCGACATCGAATTTAGTTCCGGAACCGACGGCCGAACCAATTGCTATCCATTGGCCAGAATTGTTTATCGCAATGCTTGTGATCGGACCGTTGTTTGAGAGTTGAAGCGAATGGATAAGAGTTATGTCCGGCATCTCATACAATATAAACGATCCGTTACTGAAACCGGCGATCAAGAGCTTGAGTTTCGGGTTGTATTGGGATGTCGTCAGACGTAATGAATGGTAACTCTTCTGTAGATCAGTGTTGAAAAAATATTTCTTTTGTTTCGAATAATTCAAAAGTTTCTTCTCTTCATTTGGTGTCAGAAATTCTTCCAAACTCTGATAATTAGATTCCCAGACGAAGAGTTGTCCGTTTCGGCTGACACTATAGATATTTAATTCATTTGGGGCACAGTTGGCAAAGAATGTCGAGACAATTGTGTCGGTGTGTCCGCTAAGTGTCACCGATTGGCCAATGTTTGTTAGTTGTCTGTCAATCGGGAATATCTTAATCACGAAGTCTTTGTTGCCGACCATCAATAGCTTGGAATCCAAACTCCAGTTCAAACAAATCGTGTCATCAAAACTCGATTTAATAATTTTATGGATTTTGAATCCCGCGAAGTGTCGGCCGACGCCTTTGACGGCAAAACCCGGCGTTAAATACACTAAAACCCGATCCGAACCACAGACCGCATAATACTTGCCGTCGGGACTGAACTTCAAATCATTAATTTTGTCGCCGATTTGTTTGAAGTCTTTTCTCTGAAGAACTGTTCCCGAAATCAATGAAATTAAATGAATTTGGGTATTATGTGTGGACACGAGAAGGAGAGACCCGTCGGGACTGATGGACACATTGTTGACATTGAAGTCGAGCTGAATATCGAGGGCCTGACTCTTGTTATTCTTCAGGTCATATATCAACAGTTTGTTACCGACGGGACTGATCAGTCGATTGCCGTCCGGGAAGAACTGAAGTGATCCCGAGCTGTAGACCGAACCCAAGACATTACCGAACTTGTATGAGAACCTCATCTCAAGTGACAATCAATGGTAACAAATCAGATGAAACTGAAGATCAAAGACATGTGTTTTTCATGTGTTATACGACGGCCGACAATGCGTTCAAACAGTCTGTCATTTGTTTACGTTTTTATGGCTTTTAAATCAATACAAAAACAAATTATTTAAAAGTGTTTTTACAAAATTGGTTTACAAATAATTTATTTAACTTAATCGCAAATTATAAACGTGAATGATATCTGAATTTAATGACATAATTAAAATCGCGGATAAATTATTTCAATCGATGTAAAATCATATCATTATTTATGATTTTGTTTTCCCAAAAACGACAAAAAACCCAATTTTCGTGAATTTGTTTTTCACGATTGAAGAGATCTGAGAGAAAAATGACCGTCGATTACAATATGGAAGCGATCATCCGATTCAACGCTCAGACCACAGGACGCGACAAATTGTTTCGGTATTAACTCAATTTCGGCTCAATTATGGCCACAAATTCTAATCTGAATCAATAGTTTGTGTCAATACAGTTGTCGTCTCGTATGGTCTCTGCTCGACAAAAGTCAGACAAATGGTGACTCAATTACCAAGTTTAAGGACCTCGAGAACAGTTTCAGTACTGGACGCAAATGTTGGTATCTCTTGACTATTATTCTCATCTTACAGATAAAATAAAAGTATTGTCTGAAAGGATACCAAAATTACTTCCCTCTTCACCATCACTCGAATCCAATCCAATCCTTGATTCTTCAATTAGTCTTGTTAGTTTTAATCTTGAGCCAAAAATCAGTGCATGTCTTCAATTTGAAGAACCAATAGTTATCTGTGCTCTAAATCACACTTCCCTGCAATACACGAAAGTTTAACTCAATTACCTAAAAGTGTTTGCATTAAACTAAATAATTGTTGTCATTAATTGAATGTTATCTTCAATAGTGTTAAGACTCGGGCGTTGTGTTGATGTAATGCATTCGGCGACTCAGACCATGCATTTGCCGGACCCGACCCTACGATTAAGTCTGACATTCTCTCGGATCGCATCCTCGCTGTACTTACTCTGCGATCACATGGTATGGATTGGAAGGGTTGGACTGATTGGAGTCGATAAGAAAAAGTGGTCGGATTGGAGTAATAAGTTCTGGTTGTATTCAATCACAATGAGTTTGGTCAGAGATATCTATGAGATTACGAATCTGTTGAAACTCAACGCCAACACATCGGCTCAAAGACATTGTTTCGGACATTCCTCTCGAATCGATGTCATTCCCGGCAGAGATTTGTTCACATCTCGGAACCAATATATGCGAGCAATCGATTGGATTGTCAAACACAAGAACGTATGTATGGATACGTTGAAGAACTTGTGTGACATTTGGTTACCGATGTCACTGTTAGGCCACACGAAACTGTCGGCCCAAACGGTGGCGCTCTTGGGAATGATCTCTTCGGTGATCGCAATCCTCCAAATACTTGATTATTCGTATCGTTTGTCTCCTTCTTAATGAACAAATGAATTAATTCTTTGTAATTATATGTTTTTTCCTCTTTTTTCATTAAAATAGATTTTCATTATATATAGGATTAAATCAAAGGTTCATTAAAAATGAATTAAACTTTTCTGTGCTTTTATTTTTCAAAGCTTTAGATTAAACGCTGTTTTGTATGAGTTTTGGGATGTTTTGTAGGATATATTGAGTACAGAATTGACTGTAATTACGCCCTAAGAACCAAATTAGAGCCAAATTAGAAGTTTTGCTTATTATTCAATAAAATAACGCTTTTATGTTATTCTGTATTGAATTCGTATACAAAAGAGTATAACCGTATGAGTGATGCACTCATTAGCGGTAGATTTATCCGATCGCTCAGGGATTGAGAGTCAGGACAAACATAGAGTCGAGAAAATAATTAGATTTCTTGAATCTCATTCGAGAGAAGTATGAGTTAGAGGTTTGTAAAGACAAATATAATTGCTTTCAGTGACAGTGCTCTCAATGGCCACCAATGGCTGAGCTCTCGTTTGAAGCAATCTTTCGATTTATCTCATTATTAGTCGAGTCTTATGTAATAATAAGGCAATGGATTCGTAACGCAATCACACAAACGAATGACAAAAACCACTTCCAAACGAATTTGTCTGCATTTGTCATATGTCACAAACGGTGACAAAACATCACAAACCGTCGGCAATCGGTTCTTCAGGTCTTTAGTTACGAGTTTGGATCAAATTTAGCAAAAAATTACATTTGAAGCCAACAATCGCTTGAATTTGATTTCATTGTATAATATATTTTTCATTTCATATGAGTTTATGTAATGATTTGAGATCTCATATAAAACTCTAATCTCTTTATTCACTCGAATAACTCGAATAACTGCGAGAGTAATGAAAAGTAATAAATAAATCAATAAATAGAGTGAAAGTCGAGCGTCGAGTGAATAGTAAATTGAAAGCCTGAGTGAGCGGACGGTCGACTGACTGTTCCATCGCCTCAACCATACTCTGTGCCAAAGTCTGTACCATCACTTGCAGAGGATGTGCAACACTGGTAACACTTCGTAAGGCTCTAAGCGATGTTATATAAGCAAAATTCGTCGCTAATACAGCTCTTTAGGAGAGGATCGGTAAACATAATTTCGGTGGTTTTCACCATATTATAGGAAGACTAATATGAATGAGTGGAATGAGTGCTATGACTGCTTATGAGTGCCTGCGGGCCATCACAATAGGCACCACTTTTCCGCTATCTTCGAGCCGTCCATTGATTTCGATATTATAAGACTAAATGCATATAAATATATATTGCATTAGCGCTCAGTCAAGAGGATCGAGGGATTGGCCCAAAGGCTCGACTCTCACCGAATCTCTTAACTTAAGCCCAACTAAATGAAACTTTTGGTCCAACTATTGCTTAAATAAGACTCATTTTATTTGATTTCACGCAGAATTCGATTAATTCTGATAACTCACTAAATTTGCTTTAAAGTGATGGTCGCAAACAGCTTATCGAAACTGATTTCATTCAATTTAGTGATAAGATTTGGCCGTCAATACCAAGAGTGCGACTCTTGTGCTCACTTAGAGGACCTCTTCCAAGAGGTCTTCCATCAGATTCTTTAATAAAAATTCAATGCAATTATCAATTTATTCAATGGCCATCGCTTTCATTGCATTCATTGATTTTGCCAAATCCGGAGAACTTCGGACAGTGTCTCGAAAAACATATACAAATAGAAGAAAACGTTTAGAAACAGTTGCGATCAATGTTTGAATAAAAGACTTGAATTTGAAAATCAATAGAATTTATTAGAAAACGCTTATTATGTAAAAAATATTTGTATTGAGTGATGAGAGCGTTAGGACTGACAGCAGTGACTGAACTCAAGAATCGTCTCAAAACTCAGAATTTATTTATGAATTCAATTTATGAGAGAATGACTTTGAATGTAATGCAAATACAATAAATTGTGTTTATATGTGATTTGTTTTATTCTTTGCTTTGATTCGCTATTATTTTATTGAATAGCTTCGAGTCGAGTGCTGTCCTATTGATAGGACTGGAGTCCGAGCACTTGAGCCCATTCTGAGGACACAGCGGGCGAACGGAGGAAAATAACTTCATTTTTGAGGTCACAAAAGCGGTAATATTATGCTGACCT
>JAQGAJ010001194.1:0-10693 GCA_034689365.1 Liebstadia similis
GTCTCTCTTAGCTATGAATATAATAATGGCCTCCAAATGTTGGCCATACTATCAAACCATTGGGAAAGCAATCTCTCGATCAGAATAATTGCCGAACTATTTGTTTATATTCTTATGCAAAGAATTTCATTTCTAATATGTTTTGTGGTAACAGATTTGGTATTAAAGTCTATCAAAACTGTATTTAACGACATTTTCGTGCCTTATTCCACACCATTTCTAACCTGGCCTTACCTGAGGGGCTCCGACATAGAGGTTCGGATCGATTTAGGCGAGAGAGAGAAAGAGCACCGAATTGTTGTCATAGAGACTGAGAGGAACACATGAAATACACACTAAAGACAACGGCATAGAAACGATAAGTTAGACCAACAAAACACGCGATCACAACCGACTCTCTCTCTCTCTCTCTCCTACTCTCTCGTCATCTTATTCTAATCAAAATACATATCAAACGGAAAAACAGTGAAAAGTGACTGAATTTATGGTAAAATTTGTTGAAAATCAGTCCAAAGACAAGAGAAACAAAAATTTGTTTGAAATAAGTGACAGATTTTGGAGTTTATTTGTTAGTTTGATTATATTTGGAATTCGGATTAGGATTCTTGGCTTTGTTTGTCGTCAAAATAGTTTTGTTGAAATCAATTTCGACGATTCCATCGATTTGTGGAAACGAATCTTCGGTCAAATAGATTACCAAAGATTTGTTTTGAGAATATTTAAGCGAAATAAGCAAAACATGAGTCAATTGTTTTATGCATTTCACGATTAGGTACTAAACTAATGGACAAAACGACTCCGAATTCTTTGAGTTATGTCTGTTTTGTGTTTGCATTGCATTCAAACAAATATAGAATTGATAAAAATGTAAATAAATTACTCGAAACTAAATTATATTATCAAATGTTTTATTGGATTTCAATGCAAATACTTTTGACTTAAATGACTCCGAGTTTTGCCGAACAGAACAACAAATGTCTCCAACAAAAGACTAATATTTTAATAGATTTTTAATGTCTGTAATGCAATGAAAATTAATTTGTTGGGAGAATAAGAGAGAAAAGAGTTTCCATATATCGGTCGGCCTTTTGTCGCAATAACTGGTAAAAAGTGATAATTTATATTCACTTTATTCTAATGATTGGATCGAAACTCCATTTTATTGATTGAGTTGAAGAGATGTCACTCTCTTTGGTCTTATAATACAAGGTTTAAGTGATTATAATTTGTGTCGTTTTATGGCATTTGATATATCAGTTGCCGTTTCGCTACTCCTCTGACATCAAATTATTTATCTAAAAGTTCCAAAAGAAAAATAGGCTTTGAATTAATTTAGGGATAGTTTTGTTTGTCATATAATCATGGGTTTAGACGACGATTGTCTGATGCGCTCAAAGCTATTCACTCGTAATGTTGGCTAATACTCAACACAATGGAGTCCGAGATGGGTCTGAACGGAAGGACAGGTAGAGTGAGGGGGAGAGAGAGACAGGGAAAGGAGAGACAGTTGGCAATGGGTTTGGCTTTTTAATCAACAAATTCACGGAGAGTTAGGTCGAGAATCGTGTGAATCGAGTTTTGACTGTCAGCTTCTCCGATACCGACCCTTTGGCCACTTTCCTACTCTTCCTTTTTCGCCGAACACTTACTCTCTGTTCATCACTTGATCTCACTTTTCATTGGAAAGACTTTGTGTGTGTTATCCCTGTATTGAAGAGAATATGCGGAATATAATAGACCGAAAACCAATATCCTCTACACTTTTGCACACTTTTGGACCACTTTCTCAGATATGTTTATTCTCTAAGAAATATTTGGAAACCTTTGGAAAGCCTATAGAAGAGAAACGCTTTAAGGCTTTGTTTCAATATTAAGAACAATCTTCTCTTGGCTTTCAATTCTGTACAAAGCATTGAAAAGCTTTGGTCGACATCACTGTTGTGAACGACTAAATGCTTATTGGCTTCTCTTTCCTCCTCTTTGTTGGTCTTCTGTTCGTTCTGTTCCTCAATATCTCTCTTAATTTGAACCACTTTTACATGCATTGCACCAAAGCTTAACTCAAGAAACAGATTCTTTGCCTAAGAATTGGCTTTTATTTGGAAATTAGTGTTCAAAACAAACTTCACTTCTATTACAAGATAACAACTTTTATCAACTTTACTAAAAACCAGTTTATTATTATTGTTATTATTGTAGACATAATTATATTCTGAGTCGTTGTTTACAATCACTGCAATCGTGTTTATTCTGTTATCACTTCTAACGAAATCAAATTCCGTCTAATGTTTTACTACTCTCTCGAAACTAATCCTAAGAAAGACTTAAATTATTTAGATTTGAATTTATTCTAAAATAAACTTTTGAACAATTAATGGAATACTTTTCTCATTAAATGTTTGATTAATGATTAGTAAAGACAAGGATTTGACTATAAAAACGGAAATAATTCATATTTTCTCAATACAAAAGTCTACATATTGTATGTCATATTAGTCTTTGAAAAATTATTGTAAATAGTAATGGCAATCAATAATAACTCAAACATATCCTCCTTTTGTCACATATTTTCTGTCCTAAGACTAACTCATTCTTCGGTTTGGTTTGAAAACATATTCCTTGCGATCTGTCTCTAAAATATTATTCATTTTTCGGTTGAATTTCATTATTTCTTTATTTATTAAATAATAATATAATAGATATTTGAGGTAACCATAGAAATAGAGCCCTATTTTTATAAACAAAACTTTATTGCGAATAATATATGGGAACGACTATCGCGAGACCATTAGTTTATTGTACTGTTAAACGTAAATAGATTTACCTATAGATAGATATATAACGTTTGATCTTATTTTCAATATATATTTATTTATTTTCAGGTGAGAACACTATTTGTCAGCGGTTTGCCGATGGACGCCAAACCAAGAGAGCTCTACCTTCTCTTCAGAGCATACAAGGTATCAAATCTATGGCTATTAATACAAATAATACAACAAATAAATGCATTTTTAATGAAATGAATTCAATGAAATGCAATGAAATCCATCACTCATTTGATGACAAGACAGACAATTGAGAGTCCAATTTGGACCCAATTTGAATCCAATGAAGACTATAGAGGACTATAGCGGGCATTGATGGCAGACATAGGACACTGTAGGACACTGTAGGACACTGTAGGACACTGTAGGACAGCCGCCCCGCTATTCATTAGTCGACACAAACACTGCATAACACGTATTCACTGTTTTGCTGATGAATTATAATTTGCATTCATTCGTAAAAACACTTCAAACAAATAAAATGCTGTAAACGACAAATAAAAGCAGTATTTCTCGTGAGAAATGAAAAATTATTATTAATGTTATGAAAGATTACTATATTTTATACCAAAATCGATGTTAAATTGAAAATATTTTCTGAATGGATGGATAGCAGAGACACTCGAGTCATAACTTATT
Source organism: Liebstadia similis (assembly GCA_034689365.1). Classification (NCBI taxonomy): domain Eukaryota; kingdom Metazoa; phylum Arthropoda; class Arachnida; order Sarcoptiformes; family Liebstadiidae; genus Liebstadia; species Liebstadia similis. The sequence goes on from JAQGAJ010001194.1 coordinate 3,465, forward strand.
TGGTTTATATATTGCGAACATTGTTCTCAGGGCTCACTTCAACACAACATTTACTCAGATATTATATTTTTATAGTCGAGTCAGGACTCGAATACACTATTATAACGATTAAATGCAAACTAGGAATAGAATCGCTTCTCTAATGGGATGTCTTTTATCTTATATCTTATGTCTTATTTTGATTTCAATGTCCTTAAGCGGAATGAGTTCCCAATGAGTTGAACGCTATTCACAGCTATCAGAATATCAGACAAAAGATGAGAACTTTATTTAAAACACTCGTCTGAAACACAAAAACACATTTATATTGAAAGTCTTGAAAATTGGATATAAATTGAAGTTTTCTCCTCTTTTCAAAAGTCTGTCTAATATGAGACCGAATTGAGTGAACACAATCTCTAAATAGTCTAACCTTTTCTCTGATATAGGGATACGAAGGCTCTCTATTGAAAGTGACGTCGAAGAATGGAAAGACTTCTTCTGTGAGTAATATTAGGAACTGTTTTCTTCAGTATTGAAGTATTTCTCTAATGGCGACAAACATTTTATTTATTATCGTCGAGTTTAAACTGATTTAAACTGACTGTCGATTGTATTGATAGCCCGTCGGTTTCGTTACGTTCTCGACCCGAGCCGGTGCTGAGGCCGCCAAACAAGACTTACAGGTAAGTCAAACACCATTTGTCAGTCCTTCACATATCCCGAAAGGATCTCAAACTAAACCTTAATATAAATTAAACTTTTTATGACTTCATATCGAAAGTGAGCGAAGTTTTACTTAATTTGTCTCTAAGATGAGACTCAGTCGAGACTCAGATTAGTTATCGATTTCTTTTGACCCGAATTACCACAAAAGCCTGGTTTTGATGAGTAGTTCTCTTTTTCTTTTACCTCAATTTGTGAACAAATAATATGTTTATTAAAAGTGATGCGGTCTGTCGTACAGCAGGGAATCCGTTTTGATCCGGATCTGCCGCAAACGATTCGTCTGGAATTCGCTAAAAGCAATACCAAAGTCAGTAAACCTAAACAGCAGTCGTCACCGCCGGCAGTGGCCACACACCCGGCACTGGCAATGCATCCGTTGACTGGACGTAAGACTCGACCACACAATTGATGACATAACTGATGACATACTAATACCGATTTGTTTGTATCTATAGTTGAATTGGGAGCCGCGTTATTCTCGGGTGCGCACGACGGCTGGGCTCACCACCCCTTGTCGTTCACTGAAATGCCATCTCATTTCAATTCACATGTTCTTCATCCGGCACTTCACGCGCAGCTACCGGTTAGTTGGTATTGACTACTAATTAACCATTCATTCAGTTTTCAAAACATCTTTTAATTATAAATTAATTACAGAAAACTTGTGTTTAATCTTAATTATTAAAACATTTGATTTGAAAACAATAAACACTATATTAGATGTGATCATGACTTTGATGTGATTACTGGTTAAACACTCATTGATTATGTTCTTCAATGAGCACTGAATTAATTAAATACAGATTTTTAATAATTTTTTGATAATCTTTATAACATTTATAATGCAATTACTACACAAAAACACTTTCTCTCACAAAAGCGTCTCTCATTAGCACAACATTTGACAGCATTTGCATCCCTTTTGTCATATCACTGATGAAGTGATGGTTTATTCATAAAAGCTTTACTTAATTTAGTGACTGAGCAATCAATTTCAGTGCCACTGAAATGACACTTTCCATTCATACCGGTCTCGAAACGATTCTCTTTGTGGGTCGACTCGACTCCAGTCCTCGTCTGAGCCCACTCTAGCCCTACAACTGTTCGCACTGTTGTCTGTCATCTCTATTACTGTTATAACGATTTGCATTATTTACAACTCCTTTGGGTCTAATCGAGTGATAACTGACTATAACTATAGATTGCATGACAAGTCTCTCTCTATATGTCTAGCAATCAAAGTAATACACAATTAATTAAATTGACTTATTATATGCAAATAGAGGTAACACAAAATCAATTACCGAGCGATAGGTCAGTGATTGGCAGTGATAGGCAGTGATAGTTACTATTGATAGGGTTCGGCGTCACTACAAATGTCAACCACACTGTCATTAATGGTCTGACGCACTATTGTCTTACTATAGCCACAGCTGGCAGTTCCTCATCCAATCAGTCACGCGGCAGCTTTGGCCAGTCAGGCGGCCATCCATGCAACTTTACCACCGCAGCATTTAGTGGCCACTAGTCCTGCTTTAGCCAGTCCTGGTTCGGCGACATCGCCCAACTGTTCAACACCTCCATGTTCTACACTGTTTGTAGCTAATCTTGGACAATTCGTCTCTGAGCAAGAGCTCAAAGACATGTTTGGAAGGTATAACACAAGTGATATATATTTTCCATTGATTTCATTTAATACTCAAATGCATTGATAATAAGTATTGAAACAATGATTTGATACAATCGTTCGGATGTATTGTATATGTTGTATGTGTTGAACAGTTTCCCGGGATTTTGTCGTTTACGGATGCATAACAAGGGAGGAGCACCTGTTGCCTTCGTTGAGTACACGGTATCCGATCTTCATATCACTTTCCGACCCGACCTAACCTTACTTTTGCTATGTTTCAACTTTTAATTCAGTAGAAACTAATCTCTCATTTTGTTAAAAGAGTTAAATTTAATTTTCGTCCAAACTTTCCAAACTTTACTTAACCCGACAATTGTTGGTAAAGATTATCCTTAAACTTATCCTTTAACTCATAGGATGTACGTTTAGCCTCACATGCTATGAATGCACTGCAAGGTTATGTTCTATTTTCTTCAGATCGGGGTGGAATGAGAATTGAGTACGCAAAGAATAAAGTGGGAGAAGTCTCGCAACAGAACATTACTGTAAGCATTCCTTAACCATACCTCTGCTGACACCTCTCTCTTACAGCGCACAACCATTTATTGTACATACAGTAGAATCCCTGACCGAACCCATCAGTTCCCGATCAGTGCCCGTCAGTGCCCGGCTTGTGAACTAGTGTTCTCACTGTGTTCTCACTGCCCGATTCTCTTTCAATCTAGCATTTTTTGTCTTTCCTCACCCCATCTTATTTAACCCCTTATGACTCAAAAACGACTTCTACTGTATTCTCGATTATTAATGCATTAAATGGTTAAATGAATTCAATTAGTCCTCGAATTCAATTCTCATAAACATAATTGAATTGAATTATAAATTCTTAATATTAATACCCATTATATCAAATTAAATGCAATTCAATTATGGGCCGAGAATTGAGGGCAAACTCGGACTTTTGGTCTCGACTCGAGTTTTTCATAAATAATTAACAAATTCTGTATTAATTTGATTGCAATGAAAATTTTGTTTCATTTTGCAGGTATCGCGAGAATGATATAAATCAGAGACAATTCATTTATAATACCGATTATATTAACTTTCAATGCGACAAAAGTCATAAAAATATGGCGTTTTATACCAAATAATAACAACTCTTATGCAGTATTAATGCATTAATTAGTTAATGGACTCTAAACTGATGTCCAAACAGAAGCTAACATTCAATTCATCTCTGAGTTCCCGAAAACTACAACTAATTATAAAAAATCGTTTAAAATTTTGGCAAAAAATTCTTCAAATCTGTTAAACTGTCGACCACTTTGTTCTTCGTCTCCCATCTAAGGACATACCGATCCTCTGAGCGTCGGCTGTGCCTCAAATGGACCTAACATTTGCTCACAATATCCTTACCTCCGATATTGACCAACACTTTGGTTAAAACACTTTGTTATTTACGCATAAGAATCGACTTATGAGAAGAAAATATTATAATTGTTTTCATCAATCAATTGATGACAATAAAAGTGATAAAACAATTGATTCTTTGGTTGAATTCGAAGAATCAGTTCTTCAAGAAAGACATATCAATAACCAAATGAGTTATAATCGATGGCTCATTACTATTAGTAAATTAAATGTTATAATCCATTCGACAATTTATAATATATTTGAATATATTGTATAAACATTAGTGTATTATATGTCAGACCCGAACCAAAGGACCAATTTCTTAGCCGATTGTCTCCGATGTCTCGTTTGGTGTATCCGTTCGTCTCATTGTTGTCTATGCAATCGGCGATGAATTATAGTCATTATAATCATTGACCAATAGTTTTGGCTTCGATTGTAAGAGATTTACAATAATTATATTAGTGGTCACTCACTGTCCAGACTTGAGATCGCAATCGCTATTTTAATATATCACTAGATTTGTTCCAAACATCCAAACCTTGTTTTTATTCAAATATCGAGTCCTTATCTCCGAATTGTTATAATAGTTGTGTTCGTCGGACAGAATTAAAACTAACTAAACATATAAACAACACTTTGATTATAAGTTAGGCCAGAAATTGGTTCAATTCCTTAATTATTGCATTTAAAAGTGATTTTTTATTTTATAACTTAATTTTTGACATGTTTTTACAATTTAATTATATTTTGCGATAATCTTTCGTTTATTATTTTGTAAAAGCGTTTTAAATATGAATTAATTGAATATTTTGACTATAATTTGTATATTTATTATGAGATCATTTGTGAAAACAACTCAAACATTACAGATATTTCTTATTATTATTTCAATATTTAGTTTAATATTAATTATTATTATTATTACTATTTATTGATATTTTTAATTATATTATAAAAGAAGTTAAAAAACATTTTTAGATATTTATGTTTAAACAAATAATTATATATTTAATGAAAATATAAGTTTATAAACAATTTTATTATTCATCGAAACATTTTTAAATCATATGAAAGGAACGGAAATATCTTTTCCTTTCATATATCGGATCCAAATATTATTGAATAATTAGAAGCCATTCAAAGACATACAAAACATTCCCATTTCTAGCGTTAAACATATGCTCAAAATGTTTTAAGAATTTGTTAATTTCTTCTCATTTCAAGTCTTTTCCTCAAATACTGACTCAACTGTTGATTAATTTTTAATGACATAACAATTAATATCGTTTGTATTGAAAGTTCTGTCAAACGATCTTATAATCGATGAGTTTATTTGATATTTAAAAGTTTGAATATTCAAGAAATTATTGAAGATCCTTAAGGGGGCATGTACCCCCCCCCCTGTCAACAGTCTGACATAACCCCTAGAAAAAGTTACTTCCTTCCATTGAAACAACATTACGGGGGTAAATAAGAGTGAAAATATGGGGACATACTTTGGTTCGAGACGGGTTTTAGACCCCCCGTCGTGACCCCCTGTCTTTGATGACCCCTAGTGATCACTTAAGGGATCCCTAGTTTCAAATATCCCCAAACGTTAGGAAATTTTGCGATTTAAGTGAAGGATTTGAATGATTTTTGAGTATTATTTGCGATTAATTTCAAAATAACAATTATTCCAAAGTGCTGATTACATTTTATAGTGACTTTTGACTTGAATCTTGCTAAAAAATTGTTTAATCATTCTCATTTCAAAATAACTGCAAATAATACTCAAAAATCAACAGAGAATTGACTAAAGGTATGGAAATTTGAAAACTATATTCTATTTCATTCAATTGTTTATGATTTTGGAAACTAAACAATCATTTGATGAAATCTCAATCTTGAATATTATAACTTTTAACAAATACCAAACACTTCTATTATTTCAATTAAGATCGTATTACAGAACTTTTGATACAATCTGTTTTCTGTTTTGACAGTCGATCAGAATTTTCAATGGTTTAGGGTTTTGGACAGAAGGGGAGCGACAGAGAGATAAGCCTCAGTTGGGTTGAGATTCAGGGAAACCACTAATAGAAGGACCAAAAATAATAAAGTCTTCATTTGATTCTAATATTAGTACAAATTAGTTACCTTTCCATTCAACTGATGTTCAGAAATGAGTAAAATCAGTGACAATTATCAAGTATTCGGTGCTCACAAACAGTCCAAACAAAACAATTTCCTAATTGAGAATTCAATTTGAAAGACATTCAAAAGCGAAATACAATAACAATAAATGGGTAGACATAGGAAGTGACCGCTCGTTAATGCACTCGTTATTTGTCACTCGGGGACAGAGCCCGGGCCCGACCTAACGCCTGGCAATACGTTAGCAAAACATTAGTGATTACCTGAAAATTAAATTAAATTTCTCTTCAAAATTGATTATCAAAACAAAGAGCAAAACAGAAAACTATTCGTACGAACAAACCGTTAATTATTTAAATATAATCATAAAAACTAAACTGAAATGAAATGTCCATAACATTAATCATCAGACTTTGATCCGACTCTCAGTCTTCTTGAGAACTACTATAAATCTAGCTCTAGATCACAGATCATGGCTATGCTATTCATTATCTAATTGGATATTTAAGTCATTATTCAAACTATAATTAATAATAACGACGATAATTAAAAAATATATAAATCTAGTGAAGAAACGTCTGATAATAATTCAAATTATATATTGACCGACAGTTTTCGACATTCATTTAGTAAATAATATATGCCTTAAATGTCGTGAACCGGACTCACCCGCAGAGGGAGTGCTCTCGAAATGAATTTCTCGTTCAAAGAAGTCTTAAGATCGGAATAACTGTTCGGCAAAAGTGAAGTCACTTTAGTAGAAGTGTTTTAAATGAAATTGTAATCTATTATTGAGTTATTGACTGATTGTTTGGCGACTTTACTAATCATTCAATAATTATATATTTGATAATTCCGTCCAATTATTTCTGTAATTGAATGTAAAAGTAATACAAATACTGTTATGCATTCCTATTATTGTCAAAGCTATTCATCAGACGATGGCTTTTGATTTTTTGTGTGCTTTTTACTCATTATTTATTCTAAAAATAGTCGAATTACTGAATCAATCTCTGGTTTTGTAACAAATTTTTGTTTCAAATCTCGAATACAAATACAAATTCGTTGAATTCAAGAGTTCATTGTATTTGAAAACCTCTAAACCGTTTGTCATCACATGATTTGATTCTCTCTTTTGTTTCGGTGATTCGTTTCTAGAAGTTTGAGCTTTAATTTAGAAATTTAGAAGATTTTTAACAGTCATTGAAGATTAGGATTAAGATTAAGTCATAAATGATGAGACTCTAAGTCAAAAACAATAGTAATTATAAAGAATTTGAGACAAAGATTCAATTCTTTGTATAACAAAAACATTTTCTGAATTGTAATCGAAGTCTAGATT
>JAQGAJ010001195.1:0-10691 GCA_034689365.1 Liebstadia similis
ATCAAACTTGTGGAGAGAGAAACAGAACAAAAAAGAATATTAAATCCCATAATAATAAAAGTTTATATAAAATTAAATTGAAGTGAATTCTGATTAGAATTGATCGCGAGATCACTACTCAGTGCGTACTCACTATCTCTTTGTGTGTCGGCTTCAGAGGAATCAGACTTTTAATTCTGTAAATAATATAATTTGAGCGATAATAGCATCTCTTAGTCGGTCGGATCTGTTCATCCATTTTGTTAATCTCTCCCAAGAGATGATCGAATGATTTAATGCAGAAAAGATGTAATAAAAATTAGAGATAGAGAGTCTATTCTCATGGTATAGACAGGGCTGACACACAGACAATGGCCGACTGATTGTCGGGACAGACAATGCCGGAGCGATTCAGCGATTTGCATGGTTATAGTGATGATGTAGAGTCTGGTTTAGCGGTATATTACCCGTCCATTGAAGGCATTGAAGGTATTGAAGGCATTGACGGCCAAAACGCTTAACTAAAGAAAAACTCATCAAATTTTAATAATTCTGACCAATTATGTTTATGGATCGCTCGATTGGCCTTAATCTGCTAAAGTCGAGGGGTTGGGTCGACAGAGCACAGGCACAGAGCTCAGGCACACAGCACTGCCACTCCTGAATCTTTTATAACAATTCTATTCCCTATAGACTTGTTTCCAGTGCTCGCGACTCAAGAATTAAGTCTATCTCCGAATCATCTCTTATTTCAAATATCGCCAGATTTTCATTGAAAACATATTTTTCTGAATCAATAGATATTTGAAATTTGAATTTTTTTTTTTTTGCTTATCTGTTGACAAAATTTCATTAAAATATGAATGGATTTTGAGTAAAGCAAACAAATAGAGGTCAACAAACAGATAGAGATATTTATGTTCAACACTCACAATGGGATGAAATGTAAAATTTAGGAAAACATTTGACAATAGACTCAAAGCTCCAAAACTCAAAGCAAACACAATGTTTTGAATTTGTCCGAAACCAAACATAATTTATCAATGAATTATCAATTATGTTAAATGAGTTAAATCATGTAAATTTAGACAAATCGACAATTGTTTGATGCAATTAATAAAACAATTTTTGCTAATTATCTCCAATAAACTTGATTAGTCTTCAATTATCTCGTGTTTAAAGCGATAAAAGCCGACGAAAGACTTATCTCGAAAGTGGTCTAACGATTAGCGATCGATCAAAAATCGCAAAAACATATAAATATTGAAGTCTTAGACTAAAAGCCATTTGATTTTCGACTTTCGGTTTCATTTTTCTGTTAGAATAAGTGACCTATAGATCCATTGTAAGTGAGGTCAACCAACAATTCTAATCTAATCTAATTAAAGATTTTAGTTTACATTAATTGAATTTAATTGTTTGTCTTATTGTAAATATTTGAATAGATTAAAAGTCGATCTATAAGTCGACAAAATAGATAAAAAGTGTGTTTAAATGATAACTAGTCTGCAAAACAAAAGGGATTATACTATAGTAAAGGGTTGTCATATATGTTGGGCTGAATCGGTACCACTAATGGCATAATCGCTTGGTTGCCATCATTTAAATTCATTAGTATTAGTGAGAGTTTATTAGAATTGTGCTCAATATTCAAAAAGCTTATTCATTGCTCATTCAGTGTCTCTTTATCTGTGACCTAAGGGCGGAAACCATATTTCCAACAGAGTTTGGGCATCGCTCAGGCATTTCGGGAATTGGAGTACAGACTGAGTGCTGACTTAGTCTAGAGTATTATGAAATGACGAACGCTTTAAAGCTCTCCATAAAGAGTACTTCACTCGAGTTATCGACATTTCATAAGTGAAATCCGCTAATAGCTAGCAATAGCCAGGAATAGCTTGCAATGCCTTTTCCTGTGCGTCATTCACATCATTCACACAAGACTTTTAAGTTTGAAACCGATGGCGAACGACAATAGGATAACCATTTGAGTCAGTCTTTCGATTTGATTCGACGATCGACTCTATAGCTGGCGATTGTCGGTATTGTCGGCACATCTCTCCAACTCTTAGATAGTGTGAGCGTTGGCTCAAAAATTTGTTATCATCTCTAACAAAACGATTTGACTTTAAAGGCATTATTATTGCCATAATCGCAATCGATTGTCTTCATAGTGGTCTTCAATAGTGATCTACTCCATAGTGTTCTTGGGCTTTATAACTTGGTTCGCGTGCGATCAGGACATGAGAGCACACATTAGTATCACTCCTATCGCAGTCACCGCTCAATAACCAGACAATAGTACGCCTTTTTGAGCACACGATTCAAGCAATTGAGAACTGCTTGACTGCGACCGCACTCTCTCTCCAAACGATATGATTCTAGGATAGGGCACACGTGCCTCTAATTTGCAGCCTGTCCTCAACCACATGCACACAAAGTATCTCATTTTGATCTAACAATTATTGGTGTGTCCTCTCCTTTCCAGTAAAGCACTATTTGAAGCATACATTTGATGGGTTAACAAGTCATTGATGAGCACAACATATGTCTGCAGACAATAGCGGCAATCGAGTGCTGCCGGCGATGTCGACCGATGCCAACTGTGTGTAGGCTCGGTCTCCACCCAAACACTCACTAATAGGCGAACACCGATCCCATTGTTTGCATTACTAAGTGATTGTTATTCTTCTCTAATTATTATTAATTCAAAAACAATCTGTAATTTTGATAATTATTGCAATTTTAATGTCAAATCGCATCAATCGGTTGAATAAAGAGAATTACAAAAGAGATGAATGAAGTTATTGTTGTTGTTTAGTGTGTTCGAGGCATACAATCGAGAGGAGAGAGGCTTTTAAATCGAGATAAAACCCAATCAGAGTCTAAGCATTGAAAATGAATTTACGTCAATTTGGCCGACGCTTTATTTGGATGATAACATCTCCAGTTTCACTCCTCGGGGATGAACAGCTCCAGAGCTGGAGAGATGGAGAGAGACTCCGCACATATACCCATCTCAGCTCTGATGCCTCAGATATTGCGGTCCAATGTTTATAATACTCTTCAATGCATTACTCGACTCAATAAAAATCGGCAAAACTCTGCTATCATTTTGTTGTTTTATGCAAACGACGACCAAAACCATTCAAACAAATCAGTGGCAGAGACACTATGAATCAAAATAAGCTAGTTTATCTCGAACCTCCTCTTGTATCTATAAAGATGGCTGAGCGCGACTGTGGAGAGCTTATCTCAAATCAGATTGAAGTTGTCCATTGTTGACCATCTTGGTGGTGCCGATAATTTAAAGGCAAAAAAGCAGGAATCGGTACACCCGGGCAACCATCTGTCCTATCGGCTCAACTTCACTGATGAGTCGGTAACTCTGGTGTATCGCCAGTTCATCAGCACTTCCCTCTCCATTTGGATCAGAGGAGCGCCGAAGCGTGAAAAGCAAAATATAAATATTAAAACAAATTTGAAACAAATGAATAAATCAATACATATTTGACTCTCGAAGTACATAGAAATGCACTCTTGATATTTATATTAATTATGGTCCAATGATAAAAGCCATGATGAAAACCTAGTTGAATCGAATTATCCAATTGCAAAGACAAATCACTCTAAAGCGTCAGATTTGGTTGATCACGGCTAAAGTCATTTATCTTCCACTATTAACCACTTCTTGATATTGATCGAGAACTCAATCTAAATGTTTTTTATTGAAAACTATTTAAAATAATAGCCAAATCATTATAAATTGTTTTATTCTGATTGATGACTGTCTCTAAATTGATCATAAATTGGGATCCAATCGAGAGTTTGGCCAATTTGGCGAAGATTGTAAGCAAACACATCTGTTGCCAATCGATTAGGGTATCAATTATGATATAAGTGAGCGAATGGCCATTCAAACCATGATAGAACAGATTTATTATTGTCAATAATAGATATTTTTGAACTCAAATTTTATAATAGTTTCCGAAATCAATCAAAACTGAATTGAAAACTAAAGTGAAAATTGGGGCCAAAGTTTGAGAGGATTAGTGGCCTCTGTTTGGGTCTGTTTTGAGGATTCGTCAGTATTTAAATTCAGTCATGCAATGAATACCCCATAAAACGAGTCCATAAAAGCCTAGTCCTCACTGTTTTGTCAGATGAGCGAGACTTTGAGGCTCTCGGACTCATCAGCACAAGACTCGGCTTATCTCTGGTGATGTGCGCTCGCGATATATTGTCTACAATTTTGATGTCAAGCCTGGAGTGAGTCAATGGAGAGACCGGTCGCACATCAGTGCCCACTCGTCTAATGGCTCGGAACAGTTCATAACAGCTCTCTTCACATATCTTATGCAACTTCTGTCCTACAAATTGATATCTTCTAAACCGGTATAACATTAGAGTATTTGATATTCATTTTCATTTTCTTTTTGTTATTTTCATCTTTTCATTGAACGACCGAAACACACGAGTAATCGACGTTTTCTTTGACGACAATCGGGAGGGGACTGAAGGGAGGGCTGGCTATACATTACATAAAGTAAATTGAGGGCAATTTTTCATATTTTTATTCATTCAAATGTTTTCTACCTTCACAAAGAGGGTATTGTCTGAGACCCTAGTCTGAGACCACATTTTCATTAGTCGATAACAATTACAAGAATTGATAGAAATTTAATATTTCCTCAAAAATAGTCTGTTTTGATGTTTTCGTCTCTAACACGGAAAAGAGGTTTCCGCGTGGGATCAGTTGATCTCAATCTTGTGAATTCAACTTTTTTTTCATTCAAATGTTCACATTATTAAAGCAAAGTTGAAATCAGAGACCAATTATTGGCTAATTTATTGGGAATTCAGTCCATCACTTGATATGATCCTCAATGACTAGGAAATGAATGGATGAACAATGAATGTGAAGCAATATCATTAGTATCATGATGATAGTGATGATAGGGATGATTGTGATGGCATAATCATTGTGATTGTTTCTTTTGATGAAAATTACCGATCGATTGACTCCAACGACGTTAACGTACGGAACATCTCATCAAATAATAAATAGATTCATAAAACGAGAAGAGATTTGGGACCGAAGTTCAGCCGAATCTCTCACTCAATGAGCTTTGAATTTATTCTGAACTCATCTCTGATTACTATTGTGTTTATTATTAAGGGAACTATCGATAAATTGTTGTTCAAAAGTGTATAACTTATGGCATATATCGGACCAATAATTAAACTCATCATCAGTTGTATTGGAGTTGAGAGCGGTATTGGAGTTGGTTTGGGAGTCAATGATTGTCGGGACAGTACTTCATGGAAAAGTAATTCAGGGTAAAAGGTCCTCAGTGTGCCATTGGCTAAATAGCCAATCGGGCCATCCGTGGCTTCAATCGCTAAATGTCTAATACTATGATAGCTTTAATTTCAGTTATTTATAGGCTGTTCTGTCGAAGAGTCGGCCGACTCTTCACTACAACACAAACACAACAACAGATGCTTTCAATAAATTATTTTCATTCAATAGTCTATAAATCACTTACTAGTGTCTCATCGCTGATATAGATATTTGCGGCCGACGTCTAAATCGATTAGAAGCCGATGAGCGAGGCTTTCGACCTCATCAGAGATACGTCTAATGAATATACATTATAACGACAATAACATCACAACATCGCTAAGGAATCGGAGATTAACTTCAAATCACAATTTATTCGGTTATTAGCCTAAACTAAACTATCTTACTCTAGACTACTCTACCCAAGACTACCCTACCCTAGACTACCCTTAGCTCCTACTTCTAAGAGCATCTTTGGCTATAAATCAATTAATTTTGTTTAATTAGTTGGCATTAAATCAAATTAAGTGAGAAAATAGTTGATTTGTAAAAAGTGTAGATCATTGTAATGTCAGTCTAATTGATGAAGTCTTGTATTTTTCTGTCAAAATAAAACTGTTTAATTGAAAAATAATTATCTTTTTATGGTTTATTGGTTTTTTGCGATCAAAACAACAATCTATTCGATCATCGGTTTAATGTTGAGCTCACGAAAAGCTGATTAATAGTGAGCACAACTAAGCTATTAATATAAAATTAATTACTTTAAAGGCTGACTAAAACTGCGACTAATTTGTGTGACTCTAATTGAACGGATCGCTTGTCGTAGACGTTAGAGTGTAAGAGATTTTTGCAAATTATACCATCTCTTTCGTTCTCCCTTTCCCTTCTCTATCCCTTTGCCTTCTCTCCCCTTTCACTATCAACAAACTTGAATTTTTATGCCCTAAATGGATAACCATTTCGATGAAAATTTTATTAATTAAGGCAAACATCGGCTCAAATGGAAGTAATTATAATAAGAATAATGTTTTAACATTAGTCACGGCTTTAATTAACGTTCAAATATAGCACTACTAATGTATAATAACCCTAATTGGCTAATAATGGAGAGGATGTCCAAGAATTGGCATTTCATAACCAAGAAATAATCTTGTTATTGGAAATTCGAGTGTCGATAGAGTTTTGATTCAATGGAATCTATAAATAATTATCGCCATAACAACCAAATGATGTAAAATGACCATGATTGATTGATTTGTATGCCTAAAAGCATCTAGATAGCTTACAATGAGCTAACATCTTGCATATCTCCGCACTGAAAGCGAAATAATAGACATTATGATTATGTCTTTATTGCTCGTGTCATGCAATACAAGCCATAGATCTCGAAAATCAGACCAAATCTTTGGTCCGATTATCTCAATGTCTGTCTAAGTCTGCGCTAATGTTTAGGCACTCAATGGTTATTCACTTAATTTAATGAAATTAAACTCATTTAACGTTTCATTCAAAGAGATATTCGCCTAAAATGAATACAACTATAGATCTAATGGTTTATTATTATTGTCACAAAACATAGCAATAAATGGGTGTTTGGTGTCTGTGTTGGCACACAATTCCATGTTTTTCATGATATTCTTGTGTAAAGTAATGCATATTTGACAGAGAAATATGTGATATGAGAGTCGAGAGTCGGCTCTTTCGCACCGGTATGTAAGTGAGGCCACACTTGTTAATGATTATTGCGCTCTCAATGCAAATGGCTTTAAATAAATGTCTAAATGTATTGCTCGGGAGGACTGATTCAGAGGACTGGTTATCAGATTCAGGAGAAGAACTCGCATTTGCTTTTACACTGCTATGAAATATGGGATGATATGGCATAATATGGCACAACCATCACAACTATTGTCACGACTATAGAGCGCTGGGATTTCCTATTCACCTAAACTAATGGATGGAACAGAACATTAAGAACCATAAATAATTCAGTGATACTCCAATGACTCGTCCCTTAAGACACCAAAGATTAATTGGGTGTCCGCAACCATTGACCCGAAGGCCCGACCAGAGATGCGCCGGACATATGACTCAACCATTTGGACTTTTATTGCCTCTAAAATTTTCGATTAGATGGAGTTGAGTGGAGTGGAGTGGCCTCACCTCAGCCTCGCTTCCCAATGGCTCCCATACATAACCAGATCATTCTCAATGAGACAATTATCGCGTTGTAAATAAAGCTCATGTTTTTACTACTTTGTAGATCAATATTTGATTCTTTAGATTGTTGAATGAGAAAGTCAAGAATATGACACAAAAGAATCTTGATTATGTTGATATAAGCCTTGATAGAGAATCTCTATTCAAACAGACTTGTCTATTGAGATAATTACTCGATTCTTGAGTTGATTGTTGTGTTTGACGTCGGCTCTGATCGTCGATTGTAAGCCATAAATGCAATTATGATCGTCAGCTCATTAGAAATTCATTGCCTCATCAGTCGATTCCATTCATCTATTGATCGCAATTCAGCAAAATATGGTCTAAACGTCAGAATAATAGATAATGAAAGCGAATAACGAATTAATAGGTTTTGATAGCAAATAGAGAGCGAAACACCAGTTTCTGTACTATCGCGAGGATAATAGGCGTTCGAGAATCGCATGGTTTACAAGTAATTGTTGACTCGGATTCTGTCTAAAAGCAGAACCAGAATAAGACTTAGATATTGTTCAGTAATTAAGTGCACTCTTGCAGAAGGTTTGGCACAAAGAGTGCACAAAGAGTGCTGATCTGAGAAACAGCGCCTAAGCATCGAATTAATGTTGAAAAGTGGAGGAATGAAAGACAATGAGAGACAATGAGACCAAACGCTTGATAGCACTCAACTAATAAATTGTTGCCGATATGTGCCGGAGTTGTGCCGGAGTTGAGCCGGAGTTGTGCCAGAGTTGTGCCAACCCTTACTCTTTTGTTTTATTAGAGTGTCTCCCATTAGGATTAAACTCTTTCCCATTATATGCCGGCTCTAAAGGCCTCTATTAATTAGCGTTGGGATACCGTTCGCTAACTTAGAGCTGATCCCAAAGGTTTGCACTGCTTATCACCCGTTCCTTAAATGGATGCATGAATTCGCTATCAATGTATGAATACTACTAAGACTTTAAGTAATGCACTATCGGAGTGATGGTCAAGATTAGCACTCGTGGTCTTATATCATGATCATTGACTCGTTTAGATGCTTATCGTTCACTGTTTGTTCAAATTCAATGTGTGTTTGTCCACAATTTATCCTAAACTGAAAATTCAGGAAAGGAGATGATCAAAGATGATCATGCAATCCCAGTTTGACTTATTCTTCCTTTTCATTTAATTGGATTGACTTTAAAAATGTTTTTCAATAACTTTTTGGTAGTTATTCCTCAATTTGAAGATCAAATTACAAATTGTTTGTTCAAAATTTGTTCAAATTATCTCAAAGCAAGAGTGGATCCGATTGGTCAATGTCTGAGTGCAGGTGTCGGCGAGAATGGCGATTGCGGGCGGCCTGAGTGGCGATTGCGGGCATCGGTGACGGCATCGGTGCCGACACACCATTTGGAGTCTATAGTGAAGGAACGGTATGGGTTTGGGTAGGAATGAGCGATGAAACCATTACTCTCCTTAACCACAGTTAACGACATTTTCTTTTTTCGTTAAGCCCTGTTCTTACATGGATTCAGTGCTGTCAGTCCCGCTCCCAATGGACCGGACCTATGAATTCAAGTCGTGTCAGCTCTAGTTTTTTATCGTACGGTTATCATAGAATGGAGTATAAGGACTGTGATTGCGGTCATGAAGGCTGTGCCACATATGAACCTGAGCTGAGACGCTCTCAAATGTTATCATAAGATTTATAAGTTTCAAACATATATTGAATAATACATTCAGTCATATATTCTCTATCTATCACTGCTATCATTCCTATCACTGCCAACACTGCACTCAACCGATCAGACCTGAGCTCTAACTCCAGAATCAAAAACACTGATTATTCTGGGAATACGAGACTCTGAAAAGACTTTCCTCTAATAATTTGAAAATAACTTTTCAACCGATACCAGACATAAACCAATCTATTTCTCAATACAGAGATGCGCAATGAAATCAATTACTTTTATAACATTATTGTTTTATAAACCAATTTAAAACTAATTTAATTTAATCTGCAAATCAACTTTACAATTACTATTCGTTTGAATAGAAAATTAAAATTATAAATTGAGATAATTTTTGTATAATTTAGTTGTAATCAAATTTAAAACACATTATTTGAAATAAATAATGCTTTTTATAAGCTTGATAATAGTAAACTGGTGATGCCTTTCCTAATTAATAGCTTACTCAAATCGATCGAGGATCTTTTGCGAATTTGCATGAATGAAATATCGTATACAATACTGCCCTCTATGACTGAGGAATCAATATGTGATAGATCTAAAGAAAAAGCATCTTTTTCTACAGTGAACGCAACGGCTATTTATCCCATTTTAAAGTCTTATATCTCGTTAACCGAATTTGAAGTGATTAAAAACTTAGATGGATTATCTCCCCACAATTGATATAAAACTGTATAAAATATTTGTCGGTTTCCGATATCGGAAACCCGACTCAACTATAGTTCTGAACTGAAATTAACATTAATTGGTTGGCCGTTCAGGGTTTTTATTTACAATTTTAATTAATCTTTTACCATATGTTTTACCATATATTTAAAATTTGTAATAATTTGATTTATTATAGTTTATTTGCAATTGAATCAGAAATAAGTACTTTCATTGCATAAGAAACCCAAAGACATCGCTATCATTATAATAATGTCCGCATTCACTGCTTTAACGGCACTTCTATTTCCTGACATTTGGACCACTCTTTTGAGTCTAACTGTCGGTTACGTTGTATTCAAGTTCTCGAAGTTTTATTACAAAGTATTCCGTTTCCCTCCCGGACCCATACCTTTACCATTGATAGGAAATCTTCTTGGTAAGTCTTAATATAAATAAATGTATTGAAAGGTGACTTTTTATAGAATTCCGCGGTCAGAAAGAGAATTGGTCAATTGTGTTGGAAGGGATTGCCGAGAGATACGGACCAGTGATGACCATATGGTTCGGTAACAAACCCTATGTTTTTGTGTCGGACATCAATTTGTTAAGAGAAACGTTTGGAAAGATTGAATTTTCGGGCCGACCCTTTTCTATCTTCAGTAATTAATATTTAGGGATTGGTAATATTTATTCAATATATTTATTCGTTTTTAGATATCATTTATGGCTTCGACAAAAACACAGATATAGTTTTTTCCGATTTCGGTCCGGTCTGGGAA
>JAQGAJ010001196.1:0-10691 GCA_034689365.1 Liebstadia similis
TACTCTGAAAATGCAGTTTTATATTAAGATAAAAATGTTTTGACGCGATTGAAGCCAACGCTCACTAATATCTAACAACTTCTCAATAATTAATTTTCTAATTCTCGCGAATATATCTCATAATATATTTAATCCTTACTTATTCTTAACAAGAATTACCTTTTTGTCAGAAGTCTTCCCATTTCTCATAAATAATCAGTTATTTCAGACAAAAAGTCTAAATATTATTGAAAATCAGACAATTGTTGTCAAAGTCTGTCCTTTGACTGACGACTCGTACGAATCAAATGAATGGAAAGTCATTTCAATTTCACTAATCCTTTCAAATCTTTTTGTCGTTTCGCCTCAAAAATTAAAACTTTGAGAAAATACTAATTCAGTGTTCGTATGGAACGGATCTGTCGTTCAATTGCTTTGGCTTTTTATGTGAATTCACATCTCATTAGAGAAATGCTATCCTTTTCTTAACTCAAAACTCAAATATCACTTCACTATTGAATCCGTAATTTATTCACAGCTCTGAGGAATTCCTTAAGCTCTGCAAAGAATGTGTGAAAAAAGGCCAAAAACTGAAGCCTTAAAAGTCAGACATAAGTCTGAAATTTAATAAAACTTAATTCAATTTTAAGCTAATGTTTCTCTCACTTAAACTTTGATATAAATTCCATTAATTTTTAATTTATTTAGATTTAATCTCGCGATTCAATGAAACGCAAAACACTCTTAAATTGAATACAAAGATAAGTGATATATGTTTAGAGAATTGAAACTAACTATCATTTCGACCCAAACCCAGAGTTTCCAGCAATTGATGGATTGTCTTATGGTTTGAGACGAGAAATCTTCAGAAGAGATAAGAAATTTCATCGAAATTCTATTTAAACTTCTGGTTTCGCACACATTTTGACGCCGGATGTCATACATATCGACAGTGGAAAAGATAACTCAAAGCGAGTTCAATGAAAACTTCTTTCAATTCAATTAACAAAATCATTCGAATGAATAATAAAATTCTGACATTTATTGAGTTATAAAGAAGTTTTAAATAAGAAAATTCAGAATTTTGTAATAATAGGAATATATTTGAATGAATTATTAGTTTCATTGCATTATATATATCAGGAAACAGAAGGCTTTTTCCAAAGTAAGCAACTTTTAAATTAATTTAATTAAGTTTTGTTTCGAAAGTTTATTTTCAGACGAGTCTAACGTAAGAAATATAGCGTTCACTAAAGCAACCAATCGGACCGACGACAGCGGTATTGTCACCGATTGCTTCTTCAGCACCGATTCATTTCAGTGGAACAGTGCTGAACCATCACTACCTGATTGGTGCTGAAGAAGCAATCGGTCAGATCGTGAAGAGTTGTCGATATCGCGGCCATCGTTCAAATGATCGGAGAGTTTAAATGAAAATATATGGCTTACGAGAGAATCGTTTGTATGTTTTCTTTAAACAGAGAATTCTTTGTATAAGAATATTCTTGTTTTTGATATGATATGCAAACAGCGATCGATCCTATGATTGCATTATAGATCAAAATTAAAGAACGAATCGTTTTGTTTTGCATTAGTTCACGAATCGAGTTATCATTGTTTGGTTTGAAATCAAGAAAAACATTCAGAGATTTGAATTCGTTTTAATCAGACGGCGATTCGATTGCCTGAAGGAAAGGGATGTAATGATAAAGCGGTGAATGGTTTTTGGCTCCGGTCCTATGGGGGAGGGATTAGGTCCGACTTAAAGGACAAAAATACCGAAATTAGTTCGAAAAACACGTCTGTTCTGAAGAGAATATTTCTCGGAGGGTGGCCTTTATATCCCTTCCCCGGGATTGTGGGCTTTAAATGTATTCATAGGCACAGCATCTCTATTATAGAGGGAGAGAATGGGTACGAATTCCAATGCGTTTGGTTTCCATTACATAATTAGCATTTATTAATAGAGAGGGTTCGAAGGGATCGACATTCAGGACATAGTTTTAATTACATTATAAATAGATTTAATCGTTACTAAGAATTGTCATTTCAGTGTTTAGTTAAATGATTTGATTGTAATCATTGGACTTAATTTGCGATAACAATAAAACTTTTGAGGCGTTATGACTGACAGCCTCTGATAAAAATTGTGAGAAAGATATCAAAATTGTTTTGAATATCAATGGATGTGTTTCAGTGAACCGGAAATGGGTTTTGAATCAAATGAGAGACAACCGCTGATTGAATGCCAAATAGACTGACGACACAAACAAATTGTTGCTCAGAAGTTGATTATAATTAAGGTTAGCAATTCTACAATTTTGTATTTCCTTGTATACTACAACTTCCTTGTAGAATATCAACTCTAATTATAATTGAAAGATAACTACAATTATCTCTAATTGTCTGACGCTATAAATATATGAGAGAATCGATTGATTGATCGCAAGTGAAGACTCACCCAAATAAGTTGAGGCACCGGTGAGGATGAAGAAGACCTTCAGAGTATCCAACATATGGTCAGCTTATCTGACGACCAATTTTAAGAAGAATGAGAATCAAATTGAATGATCGCGAGTGATGTCAAGGGAAGAGTCACTCGAATAGCTATGATATGAAGATATGACTTAAACTACTGAAAGTAAATATTATGTTCACTGAAATCCGTGGCTAAGAATTGATGTCAAAGCGGATAATAATAGCCAACAAAAGGTTTATTATTTGGGAAAAAGAGACAGAAATTTGATTCACTTTAATGTCATTAAAATTAGTAGCATTTGAGACAACAATAAAAGAAGAATTTATTTTATTCTTCTACTAATAGTTCTAAAGATATACTGAAAGTGAAAGTATTTGAATGCGAGCCAAACGTCAGAAGTCTTCAGCGACAGCAGAACTGGTCTGAAGAGACACTCGTCTTCGTATAGACAATGCAGTTGTGATGGAGAGCAGAGTCAGAGCACAGGGAGAGCACAGTCAGAGCACAGACACAGCTCTGACAGCAAAGTCTGAGCGAATGCCGACAAACGCATCGCAGCGGCGCTTCTTCTGCCTCGACATCAGTTCCCTTACTATTGACTAAATTCACAGAATTTGAGCAAAACTTTGAGACAGACTTTGACTCCAATTCTGAGCTAAGAATCGAAATTCAATTGAAATGATATGACATCGCAATGACTGAGAGCTAACACACGACTCATCAAACGATCAAATCTATTACGCGCTTCGATGAGACCAGTGCTCAGACCTGTGCTCCCAATGGTTAGACATAAGGCATAACCCGGTTCTGGAAACAAGAGTCCAGTGTTTGATGGATTCCAACCAAAACACGAGTGACTGAATAGTTATTGACGTAAATTAGAGGAAAGGACTGAACGGACGGCTCTTTCCTTTCGATTTCAATATTTAATGTCTAATAATGTTTCACAAAATTAGAGATTCGCTGATTTGATATGAAATGTCATTTTTCACGAATAACAATGAAAGACAATTACAATTCTCTAATGAAATTGAAAATTTAATTAATCACTAATCAGTATAACAGTCGAGTAAAACATTTTGCGACAATCAAAACAAACAAATACTCAAATGCTTTACGATTTGAATGAATATTAGTTTTGTTGTTATTTGTGATTTAGAATTATTAATAAATAGATTTGAATATTAATTACATTCACAATGGATTAGAATTTATGTCCGTTTGTGTCACTAATTAGTCAAATTGGAGATAAAAAATAATAATATTTAATAATATTTAATCTATAATTAGAATGAATTGTTTGAAAAAATAGCGAACCGTAAGGGAAAGTCAATTAGAGCGTGAACTCGATATTTATTGCTCTAATCCCTGGAAAAAAGAGTGGAATTCTGATTCAAGAATATCTGGTTATTGAATCAAAACTCGCGAATAACACAGAATATGATTCCCAATGAGAGTGGGATTTGTTTGGGAAGTATTGATTGAAAAGGATTCGGATGTAATCAGAATAATGTTTGCCGAACACAAGCAAACCGTTTCGGATGATTTAGTTTCTGCTCTTTTCCTTATCGATCACACAATTATGACAATACAGTTATAAATTTGTTGTCTATTTCGTCAAACAAAGAGTACCCGAGATCTAAATGATTCGATACATTGAATAACTCTTTTCAGTTCATCAAATCCATAGATTACTCAATAAAAATGCTTTCTTTCCGTCCAAATTCAAAATCACATCAAACTTACGAATAGTTTTCCAAAGGATTTTCAATTCAAAGGCGTCTTATTTTGGAAGAAACAGATTAATTGTATTTCAAACCTATTTTTATTTTCATAACTCATATACTGTTGAATACATTTCATGCTATTAATGATGAATTAAATTTGAGCCCACATTCAAAACTGTTTTAATCTTGATTTACATCGCTATCGATTGAGTCCCAGTCGAGAGTCTGGGGTATTGAAGATCAGAGGTTTTGTTGAATTGAGATTTGGTTGTAATTACGAGTATTTGTTTGTAAGACAATTGAATTGACTGTGAATTCATTGAACCGAATGTTAATTATGATAATTAGTTGACTATTGTCTGAAATACTTGTAGAAAATTAGTGAACAAAACAGAGTTTTTTGAACAAAAACAAAAATAGTAAACCGTTTTTGAACTAAGTTATAAACTGTTAAATGAAATGTGCATTTCGTGCAACTCTTTAGACGAGAATTTTGAATCAAATCGATTGAGTTTAACCTCAACTGAAGTTTAAATGAAATTTGAAATTAAAATAACATTGACTTTCATTTAAATTTCAGTTCAGTTGATCGCAAAGGAGTCGAATCCGAAACTGATTTGAATCCAGAACTAAATTGAAGATCAATTGAAGGATCGATAGTTCGGCCGATACTGAGATGTTATCGGTTCTAATCGCCAAAAACTATATAACCATTCATCGCAATAGACAATGAAATTCAGTCAAATTTCTTTTTGTGTCCGAAAGTACTCTCGAAATGAAGAAATACTGATCTAAACTGAAGCCAATCGCTAACTACTGTTAACGAAGTACTCTAACTATTAGTTTAGATTTAGAGACTTTTATACTTTTTATTGTCTCAACAATTGTGTACTTCTGGTGACAGTCCTCTCGACTGACTGACAATCCCTTAAATTAAAGTTCCGAACAAATAATTCGATACAAATTAATGAAACAATTGTTTTGTTTTGTTTCAAAAGCAATTCATTTATTCTGAAAACCTATTCAATCATTTGAATTGAGTTTAATTCAATCAATTATTTGATTGAAATCAGTTCTCAAATCATTGTCTCATTTGAATGCAAAGAAAAATCTCTTCTAATGAGAAGTGAAACAAAAGAGTTGTTATTCAGAGGAAAACCAGAAATTAAGAGATTAGGAAAACTTCTTTCAAAGAACTCTTGACATTAAGTGTTGCGACGGAAACGAGTGGCGAATCCATTGGTCAGGCGATGGGTTTTATCCGCCCGAAGAGGTTTGCGAATAATTTTGTGCCAAAAAATAACACAAAACACCGAATCAATGGTTATATTAGGTTTTGGATGGACTCAAAGTTCGATAATCTAAAGACAATATAATGAGAAAAGGTTTGCGAATACATCACAAGTGGTATCACTTCATCAATCACTTCATCATTGCTCACATCAAACACTTTTTTGGCAACAATTCAGCGCCGAATGACTTAAAAAATTGAAAGAAAGACTAAGAAATAAGTCTTAGACTAAGATTGAGAACAAATGATAGACAAAAAGATAAATTGTTTTGTCCGACAATATTGAGGCCTAATATATATGAGACGCGAATCTAATTTAGCAAAAGTTTGAACAACAATAAGATGTGAACCAAATTAGAGGCCAAACCTAACGATCAAAATTAGGAAATGCTTGAGAATAACCCTATTTATTGATAGTAACCGCTGTTAAGGACCGGATCGACAGTGCATTGTCTGAAAGCAGTTCCATGTCTTCGATCGTCTGAGTCGTAAATTAACATAACATTTGTTGTTATGCACACATAAAACCAATGCCGACCTCTTGACAGCCATTCCCTTACACTAAACACAGAACCAAATACTGAGCGTTCGAGCGTTAAGACCGGACTCAATATCTCGGATCAGAACTGGACGTAAAATAATTAATCGTATCGTTTGTCTCAGTTTTGGTTTCAAATAAGTTAAACCTAAGCAACGGATCGCTTGCTTTCACTCATTGATTGCGAAAACGATTTTTTGCCGCAAACACTGATTGACTTATATTTTTCTGAACGACGAATCAATTTCTTAACTTCAGTTCCCTATTATAGACCACTTCTTCAGGCATTGATCGAGATATTTAATTATCGGAAATCCAACCAATAATTACCGAAAACATGTAATGAATAATCGCTTCCAAACGAGTCTCAGATTAGCGTTAATTCGAAATATTCGCTCAAATATAAGAATATCGTTAGGAATTCGTGACTCAGAATAATGAGAATCACTTGCAATGACTTCGCCGGCAATGAATCGCAAATGTCGTCCAATGTCTGAGCCCTGAGATGTAAGAGATATTGGACGAGATCTCAGTCACCTCTGGGTATCACTATTTTACGACAGAACTCATGTCTTCTATAAAAGCACAGAATAAATAAAATTTTTGTTTTGAGTTTTTTGTTTTGAGGGCGAAAAGCGATTCATCACAATCTCCTTTGAACTCATTTGCACACAAATTCCATTTGGTTTGAAGAATTGCAAACAAAAACAATTTATAATATTCTTTTGGATATGTTTCGGATATTGATTGTCAAATATTATTACGGAATTCATTGAATGCATTAACCCATTAATTGTATTAGCATTTTAAAGGCAAAAGACATAAAGGAAATAATGGAAAAGATCTAAATTCATCGGGAATTACGAACAAAGCTCTGCAAACAATGGCCTGAATATGGACTCCAATAAACATTAATATCACAGAAAAGCATAACAAATGATATAAAACAACATTGAATTTAGGGTTGAATTCAGTACTAATGGCGATGACATCCCTCTGTTAGACAATCAGTAGTCGAAGGCAAGAGTTGTCCCAAAATATAGAGTAAATGTCGGAAAATCTAATTCTAGTGAATGAAAAATACCAACGATTTAAGTGTTGGAGTGTTTGTCACTGTTTCCCAAACTCTGACCCAAACGACAAAAACTTTTATCTCAAATAAAACTTTTAGTTTCGTTAAATTGATTTTATTTACTCAAACAATAAGAATATTGTATTCGTTCTTCAAATACAAATATTATCTCTCGATTGGCATTTGTTTGAACTAAAATTATACAATAAATTGCTTTTATTTAATATAATAATACGTAAAACGAATGACTTATTTAGAGAAGTCTTGCTTTTAATTACCTCGAGATAAGAATAATTGATTGCTTAAACAACTCATTTGTAAAAAGTTTCGTTTGTTATATAATTTAGTTGTCATTTAACAAATCTTTTTGGCTCTAAGGCTCTGATAGTAAGTCTCAATGAATTTACATCAGTCGACGATTTAAAGTACTAATTGTGAAGATTGAAAATCAATAGAAGATTCGTTCAATTATTTCACTCAACGCTACAATAAGGCAGAGATGAAGACATTTGCAGACATTTGCGAAATTGAATGTTTATTTTTGTGAACTCACTCTCCTTTTCAGACTCAATGACATAACTGACTAATGATTCAGAAAATATTGAAACAGTTTTGCGAGAAATGACAGAATTTGAGTGATTCTGTCGGCACTCGAATCAAAACAAGTGTTTCGCAAAAACGAATCAAATGATAGATCGGATAAAAATGCCTCTCATTTCGAAAGAACGAAAAGTTTGTGTAAGACTACAAAAATTTTGCCAAAATTTATTGATTGAAAAAAATTTGTATCCTTTCAGAGGACCAAAGAAATCAATTTTTATTTCACAAATAGAGTGAAAGCATTTGACGCCATCACTGCTTTCATCGCTCCTTATCTTCATCTGACTCTTGTGTTCGAGTAATGAATGGATGCACTGATGGCCAGTCTTTGAGAGTCAGTGCCGTCGGAGTGAGCCTTAAATTTAGATTTTGCAGAGACTGAGTGTTTGGGTGGACTGAGAGGTAGGAAAGGCTGAGAGGACTGAGAGGCAGGTGCTCTCACTTAGCTATAATTGAGGGATCAGTCTTTGGATCTTTCATTGGCATCAATAAACAAATAGTCACTTAAACTCCGCTCCCGTTCAAGAGATAAGAGTCTTATACAAAGAGAAGTCTCTTTGACTATGTATTGGCCTTAACTATAAGATCGGAAGTGTTGCAAATCACCGAACCCTTGGTCGCGGTTGCCTTCGGACAAAGGTTTGGCGAATAAAACGAATGCCCGAACACAAGGAATACATTAAACGACTTTAAAGAGAATAAATTGTGTCGAGTCTTACGAACAGAATAAGCAATGAATCAAACAATTGGAAGCTTTTCTCGAACCAAATGTGAAGACACGATAACTCGATTCGTGCATTCATTCAATTTTTATCTGCCGTTCATTCAATTATTTAATACAAATCTCGTGATTAAACGTATTCTCAAACAAATTTGTAATTAATTTAAAGCATAGACTTTAGAGTCAAACAAATACCGGCTCTGAAACAGAGAATCAAAGGAATTGTATATAAATGTTGTGTTGGAAACGGTTGGGAACATAAAGAGGCAAATAATAGCCAAATGGGGTCACGTATTGGTTCGGAGGCTCTAATATATGAACCAAAATATATCAAATAATATATGAAAACATTGGTCTCAAAGATAAGAGACTGATATTATGGCAAAACATATTTGAAATTCTGTGAAACATTTTTTGAACCCCTATTCTAGCGATGTTTTGCCGGAGAAACCGCTTTCGGAGCGAAAACAGAGTCCAAAACGAGTTTACTTTTCAAAGTGTTTTCACTCAGTCGTGAGGTCTCTCTAACGAAGTCCTTAACGACAATCAATTGAAGCCAAGGCTAGGACTCACTGAAAATATTTAGCTCTAAATAAGAACATTAATAATGAATTTAGTTTAGACTATACTCAAAGATAATCAGAAGTGTAAAGATGTGAAGAACTTAGGACTGAATTGGGATGAAAATCGATGCGATTCTTGTTGTGAACCCCTCTCAAGAGAAATAAATTAAATGTTATCTGACGTCCAAATGTCAGCAAAATATTAATAACAAAAAATTGAATGAAATTCTCGAAAATATCTGCGATTTGTTATCGAATTCTGTTTTTTTCATTTCACTGGACTTATATAAGTAAGACATACGACGCTTATTAGTCGTGTTTTGTTGGATCAAACTCTGGATCAGACCCTTGTGTTAGGTCTCTGTCGAAGTAGTCGTCTGTCAAAGAGGTTGCATAACAGTTGAGGTCCTATTGGTATCAAATTTAGTCGACTGTTTCCAAATGTGACTCATTTCCCATCGCAATAATGATCGGACAGACTATACACTGATATCTCGTCGCAGACTTGAAAACGTTTGGTATCATCAGTGAAGTGATGTCCACTTTTGAGATAACATTTCGGGGAAGAGATCTCGAAAATGCAATTTAGACTCAAAATCGTTGTATTTTGAGGTGATTTCGATAGAATGTCATTAAAGGCGTTCAATATTTCACATCAATTGTGTTACAAATGAAATCGATTTTCGAAATTTGTTTTTTATAATAAAAGATGTTTTGTAAACAATAAGTCTATCGATAGGTCTTCTCTTTGACTTAAGTTTGAGCTCAAAACTGAGATTAGCTCTAAAAATAAGCTTCAAATTGAAGTCTAATCTTATAATTCTGTCATCACTTTTGACATTTAAAGCTAGAAAACGAGATAAACATCTGAGACGAAGAAATTTGATCGTTGGCTAAATTTGTGCCAAAATTGACATTCGCTTCGACAACGATATCGAATGAAGTCTTAAAATATTTTTATATAATTTTATAAAATTTTGATTTAAAAATAACCGAAACTTTTTGTCAAAACAGAAATTTTATATAACTTTTGCGAAACCCTAAAAATTTTGGTCACAGTATTTGAAAATCTCCTTAAACTTCAATTTTTTGCCCAAAAATCTGTCGTTTATTCGATGTGTTTTGCACTCAAATTGTGATCTGATTCACGAATGATTGAAAAAAACGTTTATTAAATTCAAATAATATGCAAAATATTGTATTTCAGGTCATTCTTATCAGATTGTCGTCGATTCGAAGCAATAATTCTTACGACAAATACTTGAGACGAGAACTCGTATTACAGAATCGATTGAAAACTTTTATTCTTATTCTTCCATTAACTCGACTAAGAATAAGTTGCTTTTTATCAAACTTTGAATAATTCATTTGCATTTCACAATTTGGCCATTTCATCATTCCACCATTTCACTATTTCACCATGCTATATCGAATCGAGCGAAGATTACATTTACTTACAAATAGACTGTTAAATAGTATCAAAAGTTGAATTAACGGCTCATCAAAGCGTTATCGCTCTCAAAGTTATTAAATTCTTGAAGAGTTGCGATATTTTCGATCGAATATAAGACGAATACATAAAAAGGAATAACAATCGGAATATTCTTTCTTTATTCAGACATTTATTCTTTACTTTTGATATATTTGTGTCGCGAATAGAGTTCACTGAATGCGAGAACTATTCAATGAAACTCTTATTCAGTGCCTTAAAGGCAATGCAT
>JAQGAJ010001197.1:0-10684 GCA_034689365.1 Liebstadia similis
CACTACTTTTGACTTCTTTTGATTGAGAATTGCATTGAATTAGAGTTGAAGTAAGACTTAACTCGATTATTAATAATAATATCTTTTTGATCAGGAATTTTTAAAAGACCATTCTTCCTATTAAACTAAAATATATTGTAAGAATCAATAATTGATATCAATCTTCTTAACCCTCGGCTCTGTTTCTATCCATTGACTAATAAACAAAGTTTTTTGCGATATATTTGCAACAAATTATAACAAATTCTGATTAGGAGTTGAATGTAATGATTGACTTCTTATCTAATGTCAGGTATTGTCGATCGCCACTGACCTCCGAAAGCCGGCCTACATGTGGGTCACCATAAAGGCTGTTCCGTACGAACAGATCGTCAAAATGATGTCAACAACCAATTGGAATATCAAAGAAATTCCTTCAATACATAACTCATATGTGGATCTATTGTTAAGAGAATTACAGGTCTTCAGTATGAGAATGAATGAAGTGTTTGAACAACATTTGACTGCAATTCGAGTTCCAAACGAAGTCTACTCTGTTTTGTGGGAAAATGTCTTACGTCTGGCCAACAGAACATTCATTGAAGGCTTTTCGCAATCGAAGAAGTGCTCGAATGAAGGCCGAGCTCTAATGCAACTCGACTTTCAACAGTTCCTGACCAAAGTCGAAAGCCTGACGACTATCCGACCGATTCCAGAGCGAGAACTGGTCGAAGAGTATATCAAAGCCTATTATCTCACCGAAGCCGCACTTCTCGATTGGATCAAAGCCAGGAAGGACTACAACCCGAACCAAATCCAAGGATTAGTCGATTGTATATCTAATAATAATAAGAAAATGAGGTCAAGAATAATGGATTCGATTAATTCCAATACTTAAACAATTGTTTCATACGATCACCGAATCTCTGACTGAAGTAATCAAACCTTTGTTTAAATCAATTATCAATTGTAATAAAAGTAAAACTATTTATTAACTCAAAAGACATGATTTTTATGGGTTCTCCTTCTTCGGCATCACTTCTCCCAACCATTTTAGATATTCTGGATTTCCGTTTTGGATCTGATTTATCAAAAATTAATAAAACAAAACATTTAGTCTTCAAACAGACCGGAGTTGAGATCAGTTCAAAAACTTCGTAGGGATGGTTGGCTTTGACCAGAGCTGTCATCTCATTGATCCGATCACTTCTGGTCTTTATTATCATCAGAACTTCTGAATCAGTCTCTATATTACCCTTCCATTCATATACCGAAGTAATTCCGGGAACAATGTTAGCACAAGCGGCCAGTTTTGCCGAAACCAACTTTCTGTCCATTGGTTGGACACAATCAGTGACAGTCACGTAAGGTATTCAAAAATGCAAATACTTAGCGATATCTTTGGCCACCTCTGCGCTCGGGGCAGTCACATAGGCCACGGAGAACTCGGCCCCTGAAGAAGCCGAAGAAGACATCACCCTTGAGGTTATCTCGGGACTCGACAATCGGTGAATATGTGAACTCAAAATAGCACTAGAGATGAGATAATTGCCGATAAATTTTCGGTATATTGACATCAATTTATGGATCAGTTTTGGTGATAAACATTGGTTTGTCTGAAGAATAAAAGTTTTCATTCAAAACAACATTCAATACGAAAGGGATTTAAATGAGAGAAAGAAATAATGTTTTGATTGAGTGATGAAAACATTTAATTAAACTTAAAGTTTATATTATTTTAATTGAATTAAAATTACTTTTAACTAAATTATCGCTAATTATTGATTAATTTTTCTAAATAACTTAAATTAAATGAAAAATAAGCGCAAAATTTGATCCAAAATTTAACGTAATTTATAAGAGATTTCAAAACAAATTTCAGCCAAAAATCAAAACATTTGACAGACTTTTAAACCAAAAGACTGTAATTGTTTTACTCATCAGTGAAGACAATGTTTGCGCCAAAAGTGTGTCTTTGATTGACAGACAAAGCATACCATAGATTGTCATCAAAGAAGACAATAAGACAATGGAAGCCAATGAAGCCGTCTTTCAGATTGACATCAATGATATCAATACTGTCAGCGCTGATACCGAAGAAGTGGTCGACTTTATGGTCGAAGAGGAAGAAGACGCCGAACTGCCGATAAGTATTGA
Source organism: Liebstadia similis (assembly GCA_034689365.1). Taxonomy (NCBI): domain Eukaryota; kingdom Metazoa; phylum Arthropoda; class Arachnida; order Sarcoptiformes; family Liebstadiidae; genus Liebstadia; species Liebstadia similis. Next base: position 2,137 of record JAQGAJ010001197.1, read on the forward strand.
ATCATGTCTTCTGCTCAACAGTGTCTACATTGAGTCCATCGATGAGCTCAAACAGTTCTTGTTGTCGAAGAGGCGCGAAAACGATTCCCGACAATCAGAGCTGAAGAACAACACTAACATCAAAGCCGTCAAAGATGTCACTATCACTCAATGTGGTTATAGTCACCCAAACTCTTTGATCCCGTTTATGGCCCCCTATTTCAAAGATGTCAAGGGATTAACCGCGCCGTCCAATGAAGACATTATTGAGAAGAAGAGAAGGGGAGAAATCAATGTGTCCTATGTCTGCACAAATAAGCCCTGGAATGTCAACGAAAGAGATAAACTGATAGAACTGGTCCAACAGGACGTCGTCCATAGGCTGACCAAACCTTTGAGAGACGAGAAGGAAAAACTCACGAGGAATAAGATGACTATTGATCAGAATAAGAGCCGAATCGAAGAATTGGGCGCTCATATCGATGATCTCAATAAAACAGACCCATTGCAACTCGGAATGCCCGACCGATGGGACCCGAGTTTGGATTGGCTTAAGTTCTCAACTGAATTGGATACCGACCACAACGCCGACGATTGCGAACTCTATTGGAATAATTTTCTTCATCCGTCGGTCTCCAAAAAAGACTGGTCTAAAGCAGAAGATCAAAAACTGGAACAATTGGTCCAAAAGTACGGAATGCATGACTGGGACAAAGTTGCCGAAGAGCTCGGCACCGGTCGTCTGTCCTGGCAATGCTGTCAACGCTATCAATCAGAACTGAATCGGGATATCAAACGTGTGGGTCCTCTGACTAAAGCCGAAGCAGAATTAGTGGAAAAGGTGATCGAACAGTGTCGAGTCGGCGATTTCATACCCTGGCATCAGGTCAAGTACTTCATCGAAGGCCGAACTCTGCCTCAGATCAAACATTATTGGAATAAAATCAATGTCCCCAAAAGAGGTGACCTCTGGACAGATGACGAGAACCGACAGCTCTCGTTGGCAGTCAAGAAGTTCGGAACTCACAACTGGAGAAAAGTGGCCACATTTCTGCCCGGGAGAAGTAATCGGCAGTGCAGAGAGCGGTATATGATGAGACTAAACTTCGGAAATGAACGCAAATTAGGCGAATGGACCGCCGAAGAAGACAAAAAACTTATCGAATTGGCCCCGAAGTATGCCTTCCGATGGGTTAAACTCGAGGACGAACTCAAAGGCCGTAACGCCCGACAAATCGCCAGCCGTTACGATCTTTTGGACAAATCTAAAACTCAGGCAAATAAAGACAAAAACAATAAGAAAAAGATTAAAAATTCGGGAATCGTTGCCACAAGAACTCTGACCGTCAAGAATAAACTCTTCGAAAAGATTAGACAAATGATTAATAGGGGAAAGGATGACGATCTCGATCGACAGCTCCGGATTGGAAAACAAAAGTTACAGCAAAAGCTTGAAATGCATTTGAAAGGTATTCCAATTCCTTCTAATAAAGGCCGACCGAAGAAGACTAACACTGAAGAGTCTTTGGATAATAAGATCACTGAAATGTTCGCTCGATTTGATTATAAATCTAGTCCTAAGAAACACTTTTGTAAGTCATTTTTAAAACATGGAAGTATTTATTTAACCCATTGTTTGTCTGATAGCCCGTAGCGCTCAGGATCAGTGTGTTTATGACACCACCAAAAGTATTTTCAGCGATCTATTGCTCGCAAAGCCTTTCAATTCAGGCACAGAACTGGCGAAAGCTATTCGAATGTTGATCGAAAAGGAAGTCACAACTCGTCCCGAATCTAACTCTTCACTCATTTCCGAACCTCAGCCCTCGACCAGTAGTGCCTCAGATAATTATGTGATACCTCCGGCCATAATCCCACCCAATCGAGTGACAGTCAAAGGTCTTCGCGGTCTTCTAATGCATACCGACTTCTTCTCGCAAATAATCGCGAAGTCAAAGGTATTACAATCGAAATTTTGATTTATAGCTAATTTCCTATTAACAGATCCCATTAGAAGACCTTTCGAATGCACTCAAGAACGACGAAGTCTACGCCAAACTCTTCACTCAATTCAAGTCATTGTTCTATTGGCCGGCTTTACTATCAATGGTCGAACCGCCTCAAAGACAAATAGAAGAAACTCCTTCTGCAGAGAAAACGAAAAACCCTAAGAAAACGGGTCCAAAGAGTGGTCGGGACGGTAGGGTCTCGTGGCTCAAAACAGATTCGGCCCGAATGATAGAAATACGATCGAATCAAAGTAAACTGATTCTATCAGAAATGGAGAGAAACGCCAAAAACAAAAAGGATTTGTTAGTCGTCGTCGACGACGGCCAACCATTAAAGGATGATTCGACTTCGGCGCCGTGGTATGTGACACAGAAGAACAGAAGATATTATAATCTCAAATCACTGGACAAGAGTTCATTTGTCTTCACCAGAAGAAAGCCGAAACGGGAAATCGCTAATGATATAGAAAGGGCTGAAGAAAATGAAGACGAGACTGAAATAGAAGATCAAAACCTTGAGACCAAAGTACCGAATGGCCAACTCGTCCCGAAGCGAAGAGGAAGGAAGCGTAAGGTGAAAGACGTCGAAGAAGAGGAGACCGAAGAGGAGGAAACGGTGGCCGAACCAAAGACCCGACACATGGCTACCCGAAGCTCAGCTCGAATTAGTTCAAAGAAATAGACAAAGAATTTGTGATAATTTCTTCCATTAATTAATATTTTCTTTTGCATTACATTTCATCCAAATTATCGATTCATTTGACACAAGAGTTGCCAAATCGAGAGTTGAGTTCCCATAGAAACTGAATCAAAACAATTCCTATATTCCAGTAATTGATAGTTCAGTCAATCGTTTGATATCTCAAAACAATTATCAAAATATGAAACTTAAATCTGAAAAATGTCTTTTAAGTCCCGATAAGAACCTTAATATATCTCGAATCGAGTGCTTCAGTATTGCCCCAAATCTTAGCCGAATAGCGATTTGTACGTCAGTTAACAATCAAATTGTTTTATTCGACGCCAATTCATATGAAGAAAAAGATAAGTTCGCACTGAAGTCGACCGCAAAGAACTTCAGCCGAAAGTCATTTGTGGTGAAAGGCATCGCCTTTTCGCCCGACTCTCAGAAGTTAGCGATCGGTCAAACAGATTGTGTTATATATGTCTATAAAATCGGAGAGAATTGGTATTAAATTCTTAACTATTATTATTAGTCATTTACCTCGCGATATGTCTTTAGGGGCGATAAGAAGGCCATAATCAATAAGTATAGTCTTCAGAATCCGGTCACTTGTCTTCTGTGGCACTCTTCGGGTATTATTTTCGGTACTTTGGATGGAAAAGTAAACAAACTTTTAATTACATTTCAATTAATATTTAATTTAAGTTCATTTTGTTCACTGATTTCCTTCAGATCTTAATTTAAATAATGATTTGACGAATCTTACAATTAATGATTTATTTTTGTTAATCAATATTTGATACAAATCTATATTTTAATGCGATTTAAATCGAAACTCAATTAAAACGTTGAGACAAATACCGAGCGATTGATTGAATTTCAGGTGAAGTCAGTGCAGACACAGACGAGCAAAATGTTTGGCCTAATGTCCGGAAACTCATTAGTCGTTTCGATGAGTGTCAGCGGAGACCAAATTGTCTGCGGATTTATGAACGGATCCATTATTCAGAACTCATTCCAAACCCGAGACAACGCCGGCAAACAGTTGGCCACACATTCGTGTCCGCCGTTCGCACTGACTCTCAGCCCAAGCGGTTATGTTTGCGCCGCCGGATGTGACGGACGGATCAGTTTCATTAATATATCGGCGATGAATTCGAACCAAAAAGTTTCTAATTATCCGAAACAGAACATTGAGTTCGGGAACGACATCGGGGGTGCCATTAGTTCCCCGTCCGGTAATATAATTGTCTTGAGTTCGTTGGAAAAGTTACTCATCTTTGAGTTGGACTCTCGAGTCTGGCGCCAGAAGAATATCATTGAACTGATCGGATCTTATGTGATAACTGGTCTTCACTGGAGTATCGATGGAACTAAACTCTTGGTCGGAACACTCTATGGAGGCGTTGAACTCTTTGTCTGCAAATGGAAGACAAAGATATTTGGAGACAAACTAGAGATCAATTATGTTGGGAACAGACAAGTGGTTATCAAAGATCTTTATAAGGGGTCGACCGCTCTCTTTCAGTCAAATTTCGATATAAAGGACGTGAAAATAATTCGAGAAAACTTTGTCGTAATTTTGACCACAAATACTCTCATTTTGGGTGATATTCGAGAACCGAATGAAAAGGTTTCGGAAATCGATTGGAACGGAATGACTACCGAAGGCGTGAAATTCTCGTTCGACTACGAGAACGTCGCTCTAATCAATGTGGTCGGAGAACTATATCTCGTCGAACTCGGATCGGATCAGCTCTTGGCTTCGGTCAGAACCGACTTCGTTAACCAACATCTGATGAGGTATTGGTTGAAAAGAGAACTTATCTTCGATTATGTTCTTATCTTCCTCTTAGTGTTCGCATAAATGAACGGAAGAGCGGGACTAAAGTCTTGGCCTATCTTTTAGACATTAAGACGGTTTCAATTCAGGACCTGATCGCTGGAATTCAACTCTGCGTTTGGCCGCACAACGAGAAGATTGATTGGATTGAGTTGAATGAGACCGGAAAGTGGCTTATCTTCAGAGATCGGTCACTGAAACTCAATTTACTCGATATCTTCAATCAAGAAAGTCATGTAATCTTAAATTTCTGTGGTTTTGTCCAATGGGTTCCCGGAAGTGATGTAATTGTTGCCCAATCGCGGGAAAAACTGTACGTTTGGTATGACTTCGACAAACCGGTGATCCATAACGTGAGCGGCGGATCGCAAAACGATGGGATCGGCATTGAAAGGGACGGAGGGATGACTCGAGTGCTCTTCACTCTTCCCAACACCGATATAATTCTGGATGAAGTACTTCTTGAGTTCGATACCGCCATCGATGACGCAGATTTAGACAGGTATGGATCGGACTCTTGTTTACTATTGTCATGTCAAACAATATATATTTCAAAACAGAGCCGAACTCTTCTTGGAATCGTTGCCATTAAGCGCTGAAACCGAATCCATGTGGAGAACACTCGGAAATGTTGCGCTGAAGAACTCGAACCTAATTGTTGCCGAACGAGCTTTTGCTGCCATCGGTGACATAACAAGAGCTGTATTTATTAGAGAGTGTGCCGATAATTTCGGTAAATTAGCTCTTCTGGACAATGACTGGTCGAGCTTTGAATCGGGAGATTTCGATGAAGTGATCGCCACTTATGTAAAGTTACATAAATGGGAAAAAGCAATTGATTTTGCTGTCCGTATGGGTCGGACAGAAGTGAAGGAAGATCTAGAACAACAATACTATAATTGGTTACTGGATTCGGGACAACAGGCAGAGGCCGGTCTCATAATGGAGAAGAGCGGTAAACCCGATGAAGCTCTCAGGCTATACATGAAGTCTGGACGTCTGGTCCAGGCGTCCAAACTGGCCCTCAATAGCGTCGGCAAAAGGGGTTCCGAAATATCAAAATCATTAGTCGAACAACTGATAAGTGACTTGATTTCGGCCGAACTCTACGAAGAAGTCGGTCTCATATATGAGAGTAGTCTTATGAACGATAAGAGCACTGCTCTCGAGAACTATATTAAAGGCAATTCCTTTACTAAAGCCATAGCATTGGCGCGAAAGGAGTTTCCCGACGAAGTCGTGTCACTCGAACTCAAAGTAAGTCTGAATTTCATTCAATTTATCACAAATTCAATAAACTTTGTCATAGTTTGCCGAATGGCTACTAAAAGATTGTAACGACCCGTCGAGTGCTGTCAACCACTTCATCGAAGCCGGAAAAACCGATCGGGCACTCGAGGCCGCCATTCAAGCCTCGCAATTCGAAAGGGCCGCAGAAATCGCCGCAATTCTGGACAACATTCCGACAGCTTTTGGCAAAAAGATTGCAAACTATTATGCAATGAAAGATCAAACGGAAACAGCGGTCGAAGTATTGATCAATTGTGGTCTTTATAGGGATGCCGTCTCTTTGCTAAATAGTAAGGGACAGTATTCAAGAGCATACAAATTGGCCAAAAAATTGATGGATCCGTCGGAAGCAAAAGAAATGTATGAATCGATCGCAAAATCACTCGAAAACGATGGCAAATATAAAGACGCGGAAAGGATTTACATCACATGCGATGACGCGGACTCTGCCATAAGTATGTATAAGAACGCAAAACAATTCGAACCGATGATGAAGTTAGTCAAGCAATACCATCCGGATCTGCTAACAGACACACATCTGCACTTGGCTAAGGTAACAATCACTTCCGATTCCGTGTCATCACTCTGACTGACCAAACACTTCTTCACAGGAGTTGGAGACAGAAGGAGCTCTACATCAGGCGGAAACACATTACGTCGCGGCCAATGAGTGGAAGACTGCCGTACAAATGTACCGAAAAGCTGACCAATGGGAAGAAGCATATCGGGTCGCCCGGACTAATGGTGGCGTCAATGCCGCCAAACAAGTGGCCTATCATTGGGCGCAGAGTCTCGAGAATCCCGAGGCAGCGGTCAAACTGTTGACTCGTTTTGGATTACTTAACCAAGTGGTAGACTTTGCAGTCGAAGCGAATGCCTTCGAATTTGCCAAAGAACTGATCGCCAATTCTGGAAATGATTTGAAACATAAGATGAACGAAGTAAAGCTGAAATATGCCCTCTTCTTGGAGGACGAGAACCGGTTATCCGAAGCAGAAGTTATGTATTGCGAGGCAAATAAGCCAAAGGAAGCGGTTCTCATGTATTTGCATAACAGTAACTTCGAGGACGCACTCAGAGTAGCTGAAGAATCTGTACGCGACGAAGAAGTGATACGGGATGTCCTAACAGCTCAGGCGCGACAGATATTAGAGCGCGGAAAGCGGTCACTCGACGACTTCAATCGCGCTGAAAACCTATTGCTGAGGGCCGGGAGAATCGAATTGGCCGTAAAGGCATACAAAGACAATGGTATGTGGGAGGAGGCCCTCAGAGTGGCCGAACAGTTCGCACCACAATTGATAGAATCGGTCAAAAGGGAAATGATTGCAGAATCTCATAATTCGGATATCTTTATGAGTGGACAGTCCAGTCGTGTTAGTTCGGGAAGAAGTACGCAAATGACGAAGAACTCAGTCCAACAGTCGGAAGTTCTGGTCAACGAGTCGACGGACTTTAAACAAGGTCTGAAAATGGCCGAACAGAACGGCGACAAAGAGTCTATCGTGAGATATACTTTGTTGTTGGCCACACAACTGGTCAGAGACAAGTCGACGACCGAAGCCCTGGTTATTCTCAACAAATACAATTCGGTCTTCATTTTGCCCGAAACTAAGAAAATTGTTATCAGAATTGCGTCCGATTTGTTCGCATTCGATACAAACTTCGATATCGAACCGAACACTTGGAAGCTCTTGAGGGACACCTTATTCCAAGTGATCGGAAGTTCTTCTGGAAGTGATTCCGAGACAGAAGTCATCGAAAAGTTTTTAATGGTTTCGCATCTCTTTTATATGAAAACGATATTGAATTCAATGAATAATCAGTCAAATGCTGTGGAACTCCACTCACGGATCACGACATCACTTCTTCGCTACACTGATATCATAAGAGTGGACAAAGCCTTCTATGAGGCGGGTCTGGTCGCCAAAGAGAGCGGTCGTCTGGAAATGGCATTTGTTTTCTGGAATCACTTCTTGGATTTAGTAGATGCTATAGAAGAAGGAGATTTGAATGTCGATCACTCGGACTTTGTCGGGACTGACATTCCATTCGAAGTTCCGCTACCGTCGCAGGCCTTCTGCGCGGACACAAATATCATCGAAGACGTCAAATCATGGATTCTTCAGACATCTATGGACTCAAATGTCTCACAATCTTTGCCTTTGGATGCCTTCAGAGATGGAGACGTATATGAGGCCAGTCTTCAGAACAGTGACCACACTCTGTCTCTGCCGTGTTTAGTGACCGGATATCCTGTGATCAGACATAAGATGCTTGAGTTCAAGCCGGGAAAGTATGCGGTGAACAAAGACGACTGGAATAAACTACTTTTGTTGACAAAGGTTCGGACAATTATTATCCTTACCTATAACTGATTGTCCTATCGATAGGTGACGGCCAGCGATGACCTCAAAGATGTGTTGCATTTCATCGGAAAACTGTGCGGAAACGCAGCGATCGCTAGATTTTCATTTCAATAAAGTATCAAAAGTGTCTTTAATCAAACGAATATACTTATCTAAATTATCTAGTATATAAAGTTGAACCTTAAACGAATCAAGTTTTAATGCTTTTTCAAATCGATTTTAGTGTTTATATATAATCAGGGATGCGCAAGCTCGGCCGAGCCAGGGGGAGGGGTTTAGGGTAGGGTAAAATGGCGGATTTTCCGGATTTTTCCTAGGGTGGGTATAGGTGGGGGTATTTTCGGGAGTGCCGAAACCGGCCGCGGCTGCTTAA
>JAQGAJ010001198.1:0-10677 GCA_034689365.1 Liebstadia similis
TGTTGATTGGTTTAGAAGCCAAATAAGGGGCCGTTGAAACATATCGCTAGCGTTATCCACACTCAGCGTTAAGTGTGGCTTAAAAAGTTTGAGCAATACTGAGTGTGGAGTATTCACTCAGATAAGTATGACTTTGAGGGAAGTGTGGCCTCTCGTTGGGCGATGCGAGCCAATATCTGATTACAACTTAATTAAAAGTGAATCAGAGATTAATTTGTTTGCGTTTAGTTCGCAATCTGTGATCATATCTATCAAAGAGACTGTATTTTAATGAAAAGTTACCGATTGCTGACATTCCTGACCGACAAATTGAAACATCTTGTTGTTCTTTCTACAGAACTAGTATCAAATGTTAAATCACCATGATACTATGCAAAAGTCAAGCTTATCTGACAACTGATGGTTTTGCTTACCAATAGGGGCAATGAGCTCATGACCCCCCGTCCCGACCCGAGTGGTTCGTTATTATTGGACAGACATTGTATTTACATTTCGTCATTGAATAATCGTTTGCTTTCGCCTCAAATATATTTTGCGCCAAAACCTTTTACATAAAGTTTGTAAACAAATGTTCGAAAAACTCTCAAATATTTTGAAGCCTTTTGAAGACTTAAAGATCGATAAAATACATATTTTGACATTTTTAGAACAAAATTAATGATTAAATTGTAAAACAGAAAGAAATCTTTCGTTTTAATCAGAAGATAATAATTAAATGATTATTTCATTTAAATAGTAATCAAAGAGTTGTTGACGTTATTGATGTTCAAAGTGAGAGACAGACGAACAGATCAAACAAGTGTTGGCTTTCATTCGTTTGAATGTATTCTCGTTTTCGATGATTTGATTTCAATTAAAACCACATTTTCTTTAGTTTAGTTCCGAAGACATCGGAAGATCTGTTGACCAACTGATTGTTGTACCGAAGGTCTGACCGAATCGGTGGTGAAAATGGCTGACGAAGGCCTTAACGATCTGAAGACCATTCTTAACTCATTGATTATCCCGAATCCCAATGGATTGAGTTTAAGACAGTTGTGTCACGAGTACCAGGACTTGGAGGGTGAGTCCCGACGGCTACTGACCCGACTAACCCACTCTCTCTCATTCTCAGGTCAAATGATTCCGTTCCGCGACTTCGGCTTCTCTTCAGTGACCGCATTACTGAAGTCAATGCCAGACAGGGTTCGAATGGTCGGCAACTTCGAGGACATCAATAGTGTGACTCTTTATCCGGTCTTCAATTCGACGAACGCTCACATAATAGATATGGTTCAACACCAGTCGAAGAACAAGAAGGCAAAGAGAGGCCGATCGCGTACACTCTTCCATCCGACCCGTTTCGTTGGGGCCCACAGTTTCAGACCACGGACGACAACTTCCCGGCCATTCTCGCGGTCGTTCAATGGCCTCAACAACACGATTAGTCAAAGTAATGATCCGATCAATCAAATACAAGTCAATCTTTATTTAGATCTTTGGTTGGCTTACTATAAATATTTTGATTCTCTGAGCCATTACTTTCCTCGTCCTCTTCCACTCCCATCGAGTCAGTACATACCAGTTATTAGCCACAGAACAGGTCAACAGCCGATCCATTTGTTACTAACAGTTCCTTTACTTTTACAGACAGTCATTTCACAGCATATCGACCACCACTTCTGCCCAATTGTGTCCCGACTCCAATACCGACGACACCTCTCGTGAGAAATACTTATATTCCTCGACAGACCATCGATTGTACGAAACCAACGCTCGAACCAAACTTTATAGAAAAGTTCCAGAACTTCAAGATTACCCGTCCGTTGACAAACGGGGCTCAGAACAGAACGAGCCGTTCGGTCACAGATCTGTCAAATATTGTGATAAATAACGGATCAAATGCAAGGCCGAAGAGCGGCAACGGATCGCTTCCGAACGACGTCAAAGAGAAAATAAGACAATTGATGTTATCTAATGATCTCTTCGATGGTATAATGCTATTCAACTTCACGGCTCGATATAAACAACAATTCAATGAAGTCTTGGATTTTAAAAAGTATGGCTTCGATAGTTTGGCCGAATGTCTTCACTCAGTTCCCGATCTCATTGAAATGATTCCCGTCGGCTCTAATACATACAAATTGATGCCAAAGAAGGCCCCGATTCAGGTGACAGTAGAGCCAACACAGACACGACCGGCCACTCCTCCGAGACCTGTCAACACTAATGGCGGTCCGCCTGAGAGGGAAATATTCAATTACTTTAAATCAAATACTATACCGAAACAAATGATGAATGTTTCGCCGCCAAAGACAGAGCCATTAAAGATGAGTTCATCGAACCCATCGCCGACAACGATCAGAACTATGCCGAAACTGATCCGAACAGTTCGTTCCACTTCTACTGCTAATACGACATCAAATCCGATCCAAACTGTCACTCGAGTCTCATCTCCGATCACTTCTTCGACGCTGACGAGCCCTCAGCCAACCACTGCTGCATTAGTCAGCCATCAGTCAAAATCTTCACCGATAGTCAGTACCCGATCCCTAATGACTTTCAAAGTGAATAGTAGTTCGGCAACTAATGCCATGACCACTGCCAGCGCCGCTTCTAATCGAGACCCGACCACAACTGATACTTACGCTTCGGGAAGACCTGATATCCCGTCTAGCATATCGCCCATCCCTATGGCGACTGCGGCCGACAACGAGAGCGTCAGATCCTTTGAATCTGCTGTCAATTTGAATCCTATCGCTAAACATAACTTCAGAAAAGTTCTAACGGCTCACGAAAATGGATTAAAAGCCGTTGACTTCCCCGACGAATATCAAAGAATATGTAAAGTCCTCTTCGACTCAAGAATCTGGGGATTCCGAACACCGATGGAACTGTTCCACGGATTGCCCGAAATATTTACGGTCGAAGTGAATGAGAAAAATGTCAATATCTTACACGACTCGAGGTTTGCTTCAATGGTTCTGTTATTAATTCATTGATTAACTTTCAAAATAGATTCAAAAAGTTCGATAAACCGAAGATCAGAATAGATCCGAATGAGATCTACAGAATCCCAGATTTGCCGCACAAACTGAAAGCGGAAATCCTTCGTTTGATTCAAATGAACGGCAAAATTGGTCTTATTGTCGACAATTTCATCCAATTGTATAATTTTAACTTCGGTTCCATTGATTTACACAAATTGCGAGTTCCGGCGCCGATCTATCTCTTCAAAGCTGTTGAACGAGAATTACCGATAAGAATAGAGAGGATCGAAGACGACGATAAGGTATTCATCACCTCCGAAGAAGAGGTCCGAGAATGGGTCGTCAGTCAGACCCGAGCCTATCGTTTTATAATTCCGACCATAATGGTGGACACTCCGGCACATACTGTTAGTCCAGGCGATGATTTCCCGACCATTCAATTGCCCGACAAATTCGAACCGAATAACTTGGAATATGTGGCGGTTTATATCTCATCGGCGGTTAATCCGCACGAGTTTTACATCCAATTCAAAGGCGCCGACTATCACACGGCTTTAGAACAGTTGATGTTTAGACTGGACTTCTATGCGACCGCGCCTAACGATCAGTGGGCCGTTCCCTACGAATTCCTTTACGTGGGATATCCTGTGATTTGCCGATATCCAGGTGACCGCAATTGGCATCGCGCCCGCATATCACGTCTTCACCCGACTAATAAAAAAGTGGTGACCGTCTCATTCGTTGATTACGGCGGCACTACTGTTGTCGACTACAGTTCTCTTCGACTAATGAAACGGGAGTTCCTTCAGTTGCCGGCACAGGCTCTCAAAGTAGGACTCTATGGAATCCGACCGATCGGTGGCCACAAACCAAGTGATTGGACGACCACTGCCAGAGACAAACTGTTGACATTCTCGAAGCCTCTCTACGCTCTCGCCTGTACTCTGATGGAGACCAAGGATGGCATTTATTGGGTCGCCTTATGTGATACTAACTCCCAGACCGATGTCTTCGTTCATTCCGTCCTCATTGCCGGCGGACACGCGCTTCTCCAAGAATCTGATGACACAGAAGTGGATAACTCGAGCAATAATTATCTTTTGGCCAATCGAGGCGTCGCTCAGACTAATGGCTATTAAACAACAAATTATTTCTTTTTCCATATCTTTTAAATAACTTTTCATTTATTTTAGTGCAAAATATATTAAGTTTTCGATTAAAAGCCATTTGAATACAAGTTTTAGGTTAATTGCAGTCATTTGTTAATTCATTTCTATTGATGTTTTCGATTACTTGAAGTGTTCTAAAAGATATTAAATTATCTGATAATTAAAAATTGCTTTAATTGTTATTCAAATAAAACTTTTGTCAAATAATCAATATTTTTGGGGATTTTTATCATTTGTTTGCCTTTTCGTGTCTCACGTCTTATGTGAACCGATCTTCAGTACAGACCAAGTATTGAAAGTCCAGCACAACCTCATTAAAAGTCCCGATTGATTGTGTTGTCCGCTGACCACCGATGACATCGATCCGACAACTAATAGATCTGTTGCGAAGGCCATGGTTGAGGTCACCATTCAATCTCTTCTGTGAGATCAGACAAGAGATGTAATCAATTGTTGTCGAAGACAATTGTTTTCCTGAAGTGCTTTAACTCGAACTCAAAGAGGGATTTGTCTGTAGTTTTGAGTCAATCACTGGTTTTCAGTGAAAATATTTGTATTGAGAACTGAATTATCGTTTGAAGAGATATCTCAATACACGTGGCACTCAAGAGACAGCTCTGGTCAGGTCGTTAGCCACCGATCGGTCACCACTCGAGACAATCGTTTCTCAATCATTGATACCAAGTCTTGACGAAAGTGATGTCCAGACAGGAGTTAATATCAAAGGCCGAAGACGTGGCCGACGAGGTATGACTTGCGATGACATTCAACTGTTTATACATTAACCCGACTCTTGTCCACTGATCAGGTGTTGCGCCGCACGAAGACATTCTCACCGACAATCGCCAGGTTGTGTCTCGTGTCTACATTCATCGAAGATGGCATTCGGATGTGGTTTCAGTGGTCAGAACAGAGGGATTACATGAATGCCCAGTGGGGTTGCGGTTATATATTGGCCACACTTTTCGTCTTAACTAATATGTTATCGCAACTGATTGGTTCCGGACTCGTCTTAACCCGTTTTCATGTGCCCATTGCCTGTGCGGTGCTCTTCGGCACTGTTGTGCTGCAAGTATTGTCTCACTCGAGAGGTCTTTGACTCCATCTGACCCTCTATTCCCCGACAGACCATCGCGTACTCCATTCTCTGGGATCTGAACTTCTTATTGCGAAATATGAGTCTTTGCGGCGCTTTATTGCTACTATTGGCCGAGTGTAAGGTCCAGGGGAAAAGTCTGTTCGCTGGCGTTCCATCACTGGGAGAGAACCGGCCGAAGACATATATGCAGTTAACCGGAAGAATACTAACGGTTCTGATGTTCGTCACGATTTTGCATTTAGACGTAAACATCTTTTCCATCTTTCAAAACATCATTGCCATCGGTCTCATGGGTTGCGTTACCGTCGGATTTAAGACCAAACTCTCGGCACTTCTTCTCGTTGTTTGGCTGACTCGTGAGTATATCTATGGTCTGATCTTCGGCTAATCAAATGTTTGTTCCCTTTAGTTCTAAACCTTTATTTCAACTGTTTTTGGACAATAGATTCACACAAACCAATGCATGACTTCCTTAAGTATGACTTCTTTCAGACGATGTCAGTCATCGGTGGTCTCCTAATGATCGTACTTCTGGGTCCGGGAGGCATATCAATGGATGACCACAAGAAGCGATGGTAAAGCTCTTCCCTAAACCAGTCCTTCCGATCCTCATTGAGTCGCGAAATCGTTTCCAAACGATTGAATTGAATTTAAACCGAAAAATATATATTTTATTTGAATTCTTGAGTGAATCGATCGAAAAAATAATTATAAATATCGATAAAAATATTGAAGTATTTATGTAATTAAATGTTAACTGTTTTCGTGTTTTTTAATCTTTCAATTCGTTATTAATTCAATATTTTTTGCACTTTTTATTCGAATTTATTTTTCGATTTAATTTCAGAAATGATTTAAATTTAATTCTTAAGAATCACTGAATATTTGGCTCGAATTTGGCCCAAAAAATAAATACAAATAGAATTTTAGCTATAATTGATTCCCAGGTTTGTAATCTCCATATAATACCCATTGTGACCATCAATTTCTCAGAGAAAGTGCTCAACGATTAGCGAAATTATTAAATTTATTTTTGGATTCAATTAATTGAATTGAAGTTATAATCAGTTCTGGATCTCATCTCCTGAAAGGATATCCACCATTGATCGGGTCTTCCTGCCAATAGCGGAGGTCAATGTAGGGCAGGTCATCACATCTGACCCGAGGATTGCTGAGGAATGAGATCAATGAGATTAGGATCGGTTGAGGTGACGATCAGACTCACAAAATAGGATGCGCTTGTCTAAGAACCCACATCTGAGTGGTGGGAATGTCATCGCCGTTATCACAAATGATCTTCGCCTGAGTTGACTTCTTTATTTGGTGCAGTTGTTCCGGAGTGAACGCCGACGGAAAGCCCGAGTTCTCGAACCAGAATCTGTCGCCTCGTCTGATGTTCGCGAAGTTGCGGGCAGTAATGCAGGCGAAGGTCGGCCCGATTATAGCTCCGGGAAGTACTTTCTCTGATATGCCACCACTCCAGAGGTCGATGTCATCCGGATGTGCATAAAGTTTTGAGTAATGATATGCCGTCTCGTTGTTGAGCCACGGCTCAAGTTCTTCGAATGACTCGGCTCGAGGCAGACCACACCACTCACGCCATATGTTATAACCGGGAACTCCTTGTTCTCGAGCTCGGGCTAAGTTGATCGCAGGCAAATCCATTCCTACCTTTGCGTGAATTTCTTGGAACAAATGTCCGGACACTTCTTTAGTGATGAAGGGATCGTATGTCTGCGCGGGTGAATTGAGCATTCCTATGGCCAGTTCGTCCAGTTTTCCCGGTTCGTAGACCAGGAATGGCTGACGCAATAAGAACCTCAAGTGATCCGAACCAAGGAATTCGTGGTATTTGTTATATCTTCTGACCAGCCCTTCAAAAACCAGATACAGTTCCCAATGACTGAACAATGCAAACAAGACATACCCTGAATGAAAGTGTGGCCGAACCTGAAGGCCGCGGTAGTGAATCCCGAAGAAGGAGCCGTATGTACGTCCGGATCGTATCCATTCCAATATCCGTCCTTCTCTTCTGTCAGGTTATACCTATGCATCAGTTCTTCGCCTAATAGAAGCGGAAGGAACTCATTGAGAGTGATGTGTTGGACAGAAGCGGCCACAATATGTCGGGTCTCCTGATATATCTTTTCGTCGTCCCAATGAGGGTTCAGTCGACCCAACTCTATGGCCATTCGGTTGTGATCGCGGACATAGAATGTGTGCAAAACAGTCAAATGGATCTGTTCGTTGACCCGAACATCACCCGCGATGAAACAGAAGAGATGTCGCGGACGACCGATGCAGTCCAACTCTGGATTCTCCTTCTCGGGCGGGAGGAGTGGTTTGAGGCCATAGTCTCGGAATCGGTCCCAAACTTTCATTAGACCTTAAAGTGGGAAATTAAACTTTACCGTTATGTAAATTATCGAATCGTGTATTCTTTAGACTGAGGTTATGATCGGATAATTAATTGGCATTAAATTAAACTAAATTTTAAATCCATTTCTAATTACAAATCATTTGTCACTAATTAGTAATTTATAAAAACAAATGATATTTATTTCAATTTAAAAATGAATTTGAGGTTAAAGTAAATGAAAGTTTTGATTTGAATTTCAAAGACAGACCTCCTTTGAAGGAACGGAGCCGTAGAGCGACCGCTTCGGTCGAGCCGTAGACGAAGTTTGCGTCGATCGGAGACGTCAGTTGATTGATGTGAACTCGAGGTCCTAACGCACAGTTGGGTCGATGTCCGGCCACTGACCGCTTGAAGTCGTGACACTTCTGACCACTCTTGCCATAGACCGGATCGTTGGGCGGTATCGCGAACGGCATACACAACGGATGCGCTTCTTCTTCGGTCATTTCGCAACAATTGAAATCCGATTCCTTTCCGTCGATGAATACTTCCGATACAAGAATTGTCAGAATTAAACCAATTATTCATTAATTTGTTATAATTCTCATCAAATTCATTGACATTTATTTTAAAATTCATTGATTTTAATCAATTGAAAGTTTTTCAATTATTACTAAACGATTCGGAAATTAATTCTTTTATTTTGGACAGATTTAGGTCAAGGAATGGTCTGTCAATCGCTTCCATTGATATTCTTCTCAAGTGTTTCGGAAAACAGTTTATAAATCCTTTTACGGCTTTTGTGATAGTCTTCGGAACAAACTTTTGTTTGATTTAATCATTTCTTTTATAACATTAATAACTTTTAGTCTCAATTATGACCATTAATGATATAATCGATACTCTTTTAAAACGAATTGCTCTAAAATGTATTAGACTTTTGAGTTAATGGAACCCTTTGTGACATCTGTTGGTTCCACAGACAGACATAACATAACATTAAAAACTGTAACAAAATAATTCAGTCAAAATGAAACGAATATAAGCAAAAGTTAGTTAACTTTAATAACTCAGTCTATGGCTTGGGCTCGACAGCAGACAACCCCTCACTGCAACCGATGCACCCTGGGTCATGTTAAGCATGAATTGCGGACTGAGTTAAAAGGCGTGCAAAAAGGCTACTGGAAGTGATTCCGGTGCCAATGCACAAAACCTAATACCTGGCTAATGCCAGTTGCTGTTCGTGGTGTAGTTAAGGCGGGCGAGCGTCTACACCGTGAGGGGACGGACAGTGAGCAAAAATTTTTAAATGTCTCTTTAAAATTAAGCATAAATTTAGATCTGTTTTGCAATAAAACACAATTTAATTAAAACTATTGTACAAATTGTTTCAAATGAAATGGTTTTTATTCAAAAATCAATTAATGTATTAAATTATTTGACGGAAACTCAAACCAAATCCTAGTCTTCATTCTCTGCCATAGTTTTGTGATTTAATTCCGACCGAACCCATACGAGTCGGGTCTTGTGATGGGTAATGGATTTGAGTGTTAAGAACGGGTGCGCCCACTATTGGTGGCGCCAACTGTGGTATTGTTATGGTTGAGGTCGAGGGTCCGCCAGTGGACTGACTCAGACCGAAATAGTCGGGCGCTCCGATTGGAAGGCCGGGAACGGGTGCCAATTGGGCTGATCTCTTGGTCTCGTCAGACTCGGGCACTGTTGCTCTCTTCGCCTGCGATCGGCCCCAACGGATGGCCAGCTTTTGGCCGTGAATTACCAGCTTTTGATAGGACTTCTCGACCGCTAATTCGGCGGCCGATCGACTCGTGTATTGAATGAAAGCACAGTTCTGTCGAGGAATCATCGAAACGGATCTAATTTCTCCGAACTGATAGAAGTGGTCTCTCAGGTCCTTCTCGTCCACAATGTCGCCCACATTCCCGACATATATCGTTGTGATTGACTTGTCTTCGGGAGGGACCGGTCGCGGCATTTCAGCTGCTCTTCGGAGTAATTTTTCTGCGACCGGATCATTGGTTCCGAAGTAACGGTCTTTGATGTTCTGGTCAGACAACGGGTCGTCCGGATCTGTCGGCTTCTCGTGACGATAAGGACACTCATCGCCGCGTTTGCATTCGCCTTAAGACGAAGAGTAGTGTTTAGTTGTGAATCAAAACCAGAATCAGACATACCTTTCACCCAAAACGAGCAGATGTGAGGTCTGTTCCGCTTATAATACGGCGAATTGCGGCCGAGTTTTGTCAATACATCCGAAGGCGGGGCCGCTTTCAGTGCGCCGTACGGTTCAGTCGGGTCTGAGTTGGCGACCGCGACGTCAAGATTTTGGCTGAAATATTCCCGATTGATGTCCGACTTCGGGACATCCATTTTGGTCTGCAGTATCTGATCCCTAACCTGTACGGGTAGGCCGTACTGGAGGTCGAGTAGACATGTCTGGCATATGTTCTTAGCTCTCGCACAGGTCTGACAGATCTCAGTCTTCTTGTACCTCATCTTCGCTCCGGGACACCACCGGAAGGTAGTGAACGGTCGGTTACAGACCTTGCATTGGGCGCCGAACTTCTCGGTCATGATTCGCATATATGGGTTGTCACCTGAGGAAGGGGTCGGAAAGGGATCAGTTATTTCGCTACCACTCCAGTCAGTGGACACTCACCTAAACAGGTCTGACATAGGATCGGGAACTTTCCGTCTTCCCAGACCTGATGGTTGTAATGACTCGTCCCCTTTGACATCGCCATCGTTACCGACTTTGCTTAAGACTTCTTCGGACCACAGATTCGCTTCAAATTGTCTTCAAATGAGTTGTGTTTGCAAACAATATCACAAACAATGGACTCTCTATTGACGAAAACCATTGCTATTGTGAGTGAAATGTCAACAAAAACCTATCGAAGTCTGTACTCGTTTTGCGAGCAAACGCTTTGATGTCTATTACAGTCAAAACTCGTTGTTATTTAATACAAATTTAAATACAATTTCACTAAAAGTTTCTGACATTCAATACAACGGATAAAGTAATTCAAATATTTTATTAATGAAAATAATATTATATTT
>JAQGAJ010001199.1:0-10669 GCA_034689365.1 Liebstadia similis
ATAATTTCAGAATTAATCGACTTTTTGACTAAACATTAAGTTTTTCTAATAATTTATAAAAATTTGTTTCGAAAAGCAATTAATGTCTAATCTTTTTATATCTCAGAACACATTAGAAGAGATAATATCGACGACCGCTTACATCGATCTCTGCGTTCGAACAATAACTGAACCGAATTTATTGAAAAGTATGAAAGATATTAGTCTTAATGGAAATTAAATTTTTGTTTTATTTCTTGATTTTAAGTGATTTTGAAGTTCTTGTGCGTCGAGAAGTACGAAGGGGAACGTATTCTGAACACATTGATCACGCGAATAATGGCTAACTCGAAGCTAAGTTTGGTCACTCTCGTGCTCTTTCGATCTCTTCTTGAACTCAATTGTGAAGATCTTTTGCTTGAGTTATCTCTTAAGTACCTGAAAAGTGGTAATCATTTGATCGGTGGTATTGACCATCAGTTGCAGAGAATAAATGACTGCAATTGTCTCAACGATTCCGCCCAAAAGTTCTTATCATTGATTCCAAAGTGTTGTCTCTCATCGCACGTCAATTATATCGAACAAAACGCAAGAACTGATGGGTTTGTTCTGCTCGACAACCATAACAGGCATAACAACGGTAACAGTGAATCGATTCCCGAAAACAGTATTGAAAACAATACAAGTTTTGGAGATCAATGGTCGCCAAAAGAACTTCAATATCTTTTATTCAATTACTTGGATTACCTGAGAGATGCAAATCTAATGATTTCCAATTGCATTCGCGCCACTCATTCCTGGAGTTGCAGATATGATGCCATTCCTTATGGCCTTAATTCTAATAAAAGCAACTCTAATGTCAATAACAATGCAATTGTTTGTGCCATTAATGACAATAATGATAACCATTTAGTGCCTCAAACCAATGGTTCCCTCAAACAGATAGACAGAGAGGAAGACGAAGACATAGAAGAGGAAGAGCTCTGTTCGCCAATCGGCTCATTCTTACAGACAGTTATGTCCCGATTGGAGGCGTTCTGCGAGAATGATGTCTACACTAATCTACAGCTAACGGGACTGATCTCAAGACTGGCCGCATATCCGCAGCCACTCCTTCGCTCATTTTTGTTGAACCCGACACTTGTCTTCCATAACAATCGGAGTCTTTTCACTATTTTGACTGAGATTAGTAAAAAGTTGGATCAAATGTCAGTTCAAATTCAAAATTATGATCAATTGCTTCAAAAAGCTCGACATTTCTTATATATTCGAGAAAAGAGAACAACTCTTAACAGAAAACAAAGTTTTTCGTCACAAATCGAAAATGAATTCATCAATTCCCGGATCAGTAGAAGCAATAGTATTACTTCCATCAGTTCACAGACGGGTCCCGAAGGTATCCATCATTACAATTGGTCTTCAAATCATTGATTTTTGATTCTCAGGCCGTCCAAAGTCAGGATTGAGAACTAGTATCAGAGACTTCTTTAGGTCGACCCCGAGAACGATGCGTCGGAGCCAATCGGCTTCTTTGGCTAATCCGCCACCGATTCTCGAATCGGTATCACAAGGATATAGGTTAGAGTGAATCGAATGAGATTGGATTCCGTACTAAATGTTTGTTTCTTCAGATATTTCAAACCACTTGAATCGCCCGACGCGGCCATCGATGCCAACGAATTCGAGGAAAACCAAAGGATACAAAAAGTTGTTTTGGCAGCGATTGTCTTCGAAGAGTTTGTCCGCGAATTGTCTGCTATTTCTTACGAACACTATATTCTCGAGTTTTCAGAGCCGAGTCTTCTAGAGTTGAAACCAAAGTAAAGTTCAAATACTTTTTGTGCCAAACGTTTCGCAAAACAGTTATTGTTTTCTTAGATTTGTTATTAATTTTTAATTTAATTTTAAGTTATTTCTTGTTTTAAACTCAATTTCAACCATTTTTTAGCTCAAACTTCAATCGACTAATGGTTTAGCATTTTATGACTTTGTAATCGCACACAATATTTAAGACAATTCTTATGATTGGAAATGAAATGTTCGGTCAATTTGGGAGAAAATTACTGAAAAGGCGAACAAAAATGTGAACAAAACCTCCAAATTATGTGATGAATGAAAGGGTTTTTCGGTATTTATCGGACTTTAAGAACTCAAAGATAGGATTAAACTGTTTATCAGTTTGTGAGTAATTTTTATTTATTTGTTTCAAACATTTACTAAAATCACAGAAAATATTTTAATAATAATATATAAAACTTTGCGTTGAATTTGAATTTTATAAACAGATTTATGTCAAAAGTTTTTTCTAATAAATGGTATCTAAACTTAAAACAACTATAAACTTAACGTCTGATTACCGCCAATCACTTCAAACTTGTCTTTAGTTTCGGTCAACTTTTCAGATTGTCTTTCCTTGAGATAAGTACTCAAAACGATTCCGAAGAACAAAATCCAACCGATTTGTGTGTTTTGCTTGAATTTACGCCAACAGTCGTCTCGACTATTGATATCCAAAGTTGACATTTGATGGATTAGATTGAATGCAGTGATTCCGACGGCCGTAAAGTAAGGCCAACACTGATCGGTATTGATTCCACTTAAGACAAGACTAGAGCACATGAGCGAAGAGAATCCGGTCAACCATTTGATTGTGTTATCACCGAATCTAATGGCAGTAGACTTGAGGCCAATCATGAGATCATCACTTTTGTCCTGATGGGCATAAATCGTGTCGTAGATCATTGTCCAGCAAATGCCGGCCACATATAGAGGCAAAACTGCCGACCAATCAATGCAACCGTTGGCCACAACAGACCACCCGAGAAGTACTCCCCAATTGAATGTCATTCCTAAGACCAGTTGAGGCCAATGAGTGAACCGTTTGAAGAGCGGGTAAGTCGTGACTAGAAGTAGAGAACTGGCGCCCAAAGCGATGCTCTTTAGATCGAACTGCAAGAGAATAAGAAGTCCAGTGCCGGACAGACCTCCTAAGAACATGATGGCATCACTTGTTGTCAACTGGTCACTGGCCAGGGGCCGGCTTTTGGTTCTTTCGACCCTTTTATCGAAATCCTTGTCCCACAAGTCATTGACTACACAACCGGCGCCTCTCATCACAACTGATCCCAACCCGAAGAGCGCTAAAGTAGTCACCGATGGCAAGTGTGAGGCCGGAGTGGCCAACGCTATGCTCCAAAAGGATGGCCACATTAGGAGCTGAGCGCCGGTCGGTTTATCTAATCTCATGAGTCGGGCGAAGGGTTGGACTGATTCGGGAAGCGATGCAACACTTCTTTCGGCGAACGTCGAAGATTTGGATGAATTAACGGTTGACATAATTCGCGACAATTGAGTGACCAGTGATTTGTGATGTCTTTGCGTCGACTTCGATATCAGACATTTCCTCAAAGTATTTGACAATAGTTTTGAATACATTTTAATAATCATTAATTTAATTCATTTTCGATTAGATTTTGGCTAAAATTCACACAAAATATGATTTAATTGTCATTTAATTGACTTTCACTCGAATCACGTTTTCTGTTGTTTACAAACAAACCGATTGTCAGACAAATGATGTGTTCGTTGAGACCGAAAGCGTTTCATTCGTCGACTGGTTTTGAATCAAAACCCAAAGACAGGGCTCTCAAGAGATCGCGTCGTTTATGGCCTCACAATCAGACCATTGGATCAACTTTTAGATCAATTATCTTAAGAACAATCGAGTCTTGGGATCAGTTGTCTTAAGACAACGAAATACAAATAAAAAGTCAAATTTTAAGGAAAATATTTTAATTTCTTCATAATTTACACTAACTTTTGATTTATTTAACAAAACTATTGCAATGATTTGTAATTCGATGTCATTTAAAGACATTAATTACTAAAAAATATTGATAATAATTAAGCGTTTGTTTAAAATTAAAGTTAAAAAGAAAGAAATAATTTACAAAATAATAATCAACCGATCGATCAGTTTTACAAATAAAGTATTTGAAATGAAAACCAAACTCAAGTGAAATCTAACTTTTGATTGAGAAGTGAAACAATCAATCATTTGAATGACTTTTGAGGTAATGATTGTAACCATAAATATATATATAATTGAAGACAAGGGAAACCAAACGTTTGTTTCAAACTTAGAGCGAATCAGTTATTCTTCGACTGGAATGTAAACTAATCGACCGAATGGTTGACCAAAATGTAGACTAAATGTTGACTCAAAATAATGACAATCGGAATAAAAGATACAAATTATTGACAAAAAAATATTTGACATCAAAACCAAAAATATTAAAATACAAACAAATAATTGGCCAAAAATCACGGTTTGTCTGAGCAATCGATCAAATTGTTGGGCACTTTCTTTCTTGTCCTGACCTGAGTTCCGGCGAAACTGTACCGAAACTTTTTGTGTATCTGTTGTTTCGCTAATTCGACGAAAGCATTAAATGTTTGGTTCGTTACCGAATGGCACTCAACCAGAAACAGGTTCTTCATTGTTGGGCACTTTCGGATCACTTCGATTACCGAATCGCCGATATTGGCGAACGCCCTTAAGTCCAAGTGTTCCAAATGCTTCAGTTGACTGAACGCGTGGATCGAGTCGGAGGTGACCATCGCATTGGCCGATCCCTTGAAGTGGAGATGGATTTTCTCGAGGTTCGGGCAGTGGACGGGTATTCGTTTGAGGGATTGGTCAGAGAGAGTCGTTTGTGATTTCTTTGTCTCGTATCTAATGAACAGAGTTTTCAGACGTTGTCCGCAACCCTTAAGTACTTCGATGAGAGTAATGTCGTCCAAACTATAAGAATTGCCGTCGAAGGCCAAGTGCTTCAGGTTCTGAAGTTTTGCGAATAATGTGTATTTGCAGTAAATCTTCGACATAACTGAGTAGCGGAGGATTTCCAGTTCCGAGAAAGAAGTCACGGCTTTGACCACTTCTTCCTGTGATTCCAATATAGTATAGGTGCAGATATTGAGCTCTTTTAAGTGTCGGCCCTCGCCTTCACTCAAGTTTTTCAGGATTCGAGTCAATGGCTAAGATTGGAAATTGGTTTGAGAGCAGAGAACAGATGAAGTGATCAAAGACAACATACGGGTGTCATATCATTGAGATTAAGCGAAAGGGTTCTGAACGTCGGACTGACGTTCTTCAACGAAACAGTCATCACTTTGTGACAGAAACTAAGGCTAAGTTTCTCGAGTTTGCAACACTTGGCGATCACAGTTGAGATGCCGTCCTCACTAACTCGTCCACAGCCACAGATGTCCAGCTCTCGCAAATCGGGACACTTCTTGGCCAACATTTCCATCTCTTTATCGCCGACTTTGTCTGAAAGTTAAAGCAATCAGAACTCGAAGGTATAATTGTCTTAATGTGAGTCTTACTGCTGCCATAATTGGTTTCTTTGGTGTAAAATCCAGGCATTTTGAACCGTTGAAGATTCGGACACTTCTGGATAACACTATTACACATCTGTTTGGTCAGAATCTGATTGTCTGTGAAGATGAAGAGATATTACCATTGTTTATGATTATGTTTGTCTTACGCTTGGGATTGGTTCCAAAAGTCGCTTCGACGGTAAACATCTTCTGAGCCAAAAGGAGACGATTGACCAAAAAGTTGAACCGTTTGTTGACTATAAAACAAAAGATGATAATCGGGTTAAGACATGGAACTAAACTAATTTAAATAAACCAATACCTGATTGGATCCGACATTTATCGATGATTGAGTCCAACTTTTCAAAGATAAGAAGAAGGCAGTCGTCGGGTAAGTCTTCGAGTTTCGTTGAACTGGTCTGATGTTTACTATAGAGACCAGATATGTCTCCGACCGATGACTTCCTTTGTCTCAAATGATAGCATTTGTTCGGCATTTTGGTCACACTTTTGACCGATTGAGTGACTGTTGAGGTATTGATTGGACTCAAGTAATCACAGTTCTGTCGGACAGTCGTCTCGAAAAGGAGGTCCTCTTTGTCGACATTGTTCTTGTCCTCAGTCTTCAGTCGCTTTGCTTTGGACCGCAAATTGTATCGACTGTTGACACACTGTTCCGAACTCTTGGCCACTCTTTTGACCATAATTTCGACACTCGAGAGGATCAGTTGTGCCACAAATCGGGTGATGTCTTCGTGAAGAGTCTTAACTGAGTTTGGCTTTGATTCAGTTTGTAATCAATGACTGACTAATCACTACTTGTTTTGTCTCAAATGCCTTAAACACAACATTCAATGCAAGCGTTAGACTAACACTACTCTCGACTCTCAACAGTCGATCATATGCTTAGCATTAGAGGTCAATACAGACTCTGAGACTATACCATAAAGTTAGCCATCAATACAATCAAACTGTGAAACCATTGCACAACGGATCAGATAACACACCGAATCACAATCTGACACTTCATTCAATTGTCCACGGGATCAACTCGTGATCCATTTGTTAGCCATTCACACACTTTTTAGGTTCGGTCAGTTGCCAGGGGTTAGACCTCTGCATATGAGTTGGAGTTTGGGTTCAATGGGTCTGAGGTTAGGGTTTAATGGGTTATAAAAGTCCTTCAAAGTCCTTCGGAGGAATTGGTCTTATGGTCAATTGGTCTGATCAGTGCTCGGGAATTGTTCTTTAGTGATAAAATTCTAATGAAAGATAATCTTTGATGAACCAAATGAACTAATATTACACAATAAAGTAGACAATCGATGACATGTGGCAGTAAATGACCTATTTTTAACCTATTTTAACCTTTCATTCTATTCCAATTAACTTCGGTTATTCATTTACTTTGTTCTCTAATTGATCCGATGACTGGCTCTCTGTCCCGATGTCCGTCCCTTCTGTTTGTACAGAAGGCGCCGAACAAAAGACAGATATTTTAAGGATTGCTTCAAATTTTCAGAACAAACTGAATATTAAATTGTTTTATGCTTTGAATCGGAAGAGAATGTATTCAAAGACCAAAATGAATTCAATGATTGCAATACTTTTGCTATTTTATGCAACTTTTGCCATATCTTTGAGTCCGATTGACGCCAATCCTACGGCCGATCAGAAGTTCATTCAAGACTTCGAGAGATTTATGGATGCGTTTTGCGGTAAGTTATGACTCGGTTGTGATGTTTTAGCGAAGTTTCAATAACTCATTTCAATGGAATTATATTTATTTTTATGCCTTTTGAGACTTTACTAAAGAACTTCCGATTTGTAATTCTTCAGTAACTGAAGACATAAGTCCCGAAACTCTCCGAAAACTTGATGAATGCGATGCCATTGTCTTCTCGAAAGAGGGAAAAGAAATGGAGAACCAATGTATGGTTGAGGCGGCGCCCAAAGGGGCCACTATTAACGACCGACGGAGACTTTGGTGTACTGACCAAACCTATTACCAAAAGACAAGAAATTGTTATTCGAAGAAATTGGAGTCAAAGCACAAGAAGGATGGAAGTGCTGGCGAACAGATATCAGAGGAACAGTTGAAGAACGACACGATTAGGGCTATGGTAAGACTTTTTTGGTGAGACTAGGATTTGATTTGAAATTCAATTATCTCTAGGAATGCCGAAAACGTGTCTTCAAATTCTGAATTTCAATAAATTATTCCTCAAATATCGAACTAAAATCCCATTTTTATGTTTTGTTTAAATTAGAAGTTGAATAAACTTAGTTTTGAACACCTGTTCTCTCCAGAAGTGTAATTAAACCAAATATATGTCATTTAATTGTTTGTAAATTATGTTCCAAATTATTATTTTATTATATAACTCTTGGTTTCTCTAATCAATTGAGTTATCAAATGATAATATAGTTTATCGACAATTAAATAATCATCAAATATAATCTCTATTCTATAGATTTGGACATAAAACAATTTAACTACAACTGAATAACCAAGGAAGAATTGAAAAAGATTAATTATATTGACCCAATAACTGTTCGCTTTAAAAGATTAATTCAAAAATTAATTTCGCATTTCTTTTTAAATTAAATGCCTTTACAGAGGATGTGATTAATCCCTGCATTAAAGTTATCGATATTCAGTCCATAACTGGAACTTCACTGGAGTTTAAATTTTTTGGGCTTAAAGTCGAGTCAAACGCCAAAAACTCTCAACTCTTGAGATTAATTTGAGATTTAATCTCAATTAGGGTTTGAGTAATAGACGAAATCAGTGGCCAATCGGCTTACACTCTGACCCGAAGATTGTCTCATCTCTTGTGTCAAATCTTCCGCATCGATGGCACTTTAAAACCTGTACTTCATTGACGTCACAGCCCTTGGAATTTAAAGTACAGGAAAACTCAGTTAAGAGTTATCCAAATCATTAGTAGTGTATGTGTGAAGAACTTTATTATTTGATCAATTTCACTTTGAAAGTCATTCATTCGAGTGAATCAACCTCGATATCATCTACTTGTGGCTTATTCCTCACCTCAGATGATGGTTATCTCATCGGAGGCGGTGCTGAAGTATCCCTTTCTGGTTGTTTGTGCGCAACAGCTGTTTCTCATAACTGGTTTGTGTCTGCGTTTGAGTCCATTCAGTCAGACATCAAATCGACAACAAATTGAAATCAAATAAGACTTCAATTAAACATATTTTCGTTTGATTTCAGTCTAAACTAGAATTGAATTAAATGTTTTAGCCATCGATCGGATCCGTTCTGTCACTTAAGATCAACGGCACTGAAGATGACTATAAGACGTCTTTACGACTCGTGTGTAACCATTGTCTCAAAGATAGATTTCGTGGTCTATGAGTCGGATTCACTGAAGTGTTTGCCAACCAATGTCTTGTTTGATGTCTTGTATCAGATCTCGGTTAACGGCAATTACTACTATCTCGAGAACTACTTCATCGACTTCAACATAATCTCCAGATTTTTGTCTGAACTTAAAGAACGAAGAAATTCATTACATTTTATGTTTCAAAGTCTTATAGACTTTGATCTAAAAATTGGTCAAAGAATTGTCAACAGATATGCCGATTGGTGTCGATTCCCTTCCGATCCCAAACGGGGATCAGTCGACAGATTCGCTAAATTAAAGTTTGGCCTACAATTGGGAACATTCCTGAGGGAAGGCGGTTGGTATGAACTGAGTGGACAAATCTTCAGACATGCCATCGGTCTCTACGATGAGACTGAACTCCGATCTGATCCGCAGATTCTTAGAATCATCTTTGAGTGCAATTGGAAACTATTATCAGTTCTGAACTCGTTCTGTAGTTTCGAGGACGCGATGATCCAAATGCATGTAATCGAAGACATGATCTCCACTTACGACATGTCTTCTCACTCGAGTCATTTCAATTTATCCCAAGTCTACGCCGAGTTCGCACAACTATTCTTCTTCCAGAGCTTCTACAACGACTCATACAATTGGGCGCTCGCGTCGATCCAAGAGTTGACTCCTCAGACACCTGTCCTCACAGTAATTGATGTCTACAGACAGGCGGCGAAGACTGCGGTCGTTAAACGAGAGTTCAAAAGAGCGGAGACACTCATTAATCAGGCTATGATTCTGTGCAAAGAAACATTCAATGTTACCGAAGATCAAAACAAGTATGGAATCGGAATCATTCATCTCAAACTGGCCGATGTATTCCTCGACTATGGCTTCTATCTATTGAATGTCGATTCTATCGGTCATTCGGTTAAGTTATATGAAATGGCACTCGAAATACGTGAATACGTGTTTGGTCTCAACGATAATAATGTGACCAATCTATTGATAGCCATGACTCACGAAGAATTAGGTTATGCTTGTTATGTCCACGAATACAGTTCCGGTAATTTCTTGAGCGCCAGCTTTCACGCAAACAAAGCGATGAATATCGTCACACAATTGTTACCCGAAGACCATCTCTTGTTGGCGTCGGCCAAACGGGTGAAGGCCTTGATCTTAGAGGAGATAGCGATAGACCATCACGACAAGGAAGAAGAACAACGAATGCTCAATCAGTCCCGACTTCTTCATATGTCTGCCTTAGAAATGGCCCGAAAGGCGTTCGGAGAAGTGAATGTCCAAACGGCCAAACACTACGGAAATCTGGGCCGACTCTACCAATCGATGAAACGCTATGTTGAGGCCGAAGGCATGCATAAGAAGGCGATCGAAATCAAAGAAAGACTTTTGGGTCCCAACGACTACGAAGTGGCCCTTTCTTTGGGACACTTGGCCTCACTTTACAACTATGACATGCATTTGTATGAAAAGGCCGAAGAACTCTATTTGAGGTCAATCGACATCGGAAAGAAACTGTTTGGCAACGGTTATAGTGGTCTCGAGTATGACTATCGCGGTCTGATCCGAGTCTATTCCCATCTCCAAAACCCTCTGAAGCTCTACGAGTACTCCGTCAATCTCGACAATTGGAAGCGCTTAAGGAATTGCATCACTCAATCACTTCGAGAGTCGCCGCCAATCAAAGGTTTGGATACTATGCAAAGGCTATCGCCGTCGGAAGTGATTGCTATGATTGAGACCAATGAATCAAAATGATGGTCAGTTTGGTTAGTGATTGGATCAAAGTTTTAAATAGTCTTTATGTAAACAATCGTTATATTAATAGCGAGAGACATATAAAATAGTTTATTGCAAATGCATTATTAATTGATAACTTGGACGCCGAGAGTAACCCAGTATTCACTGATTCATTGTTTTAACATAAAATAAATTTAATG
>JAQGAJ010001200.1:0-10658 GCA_034689365.1 Liebstadia similis
GAGAGAGAGAGAGAGAGAGAGAGAGAGAGAAAAAAGAGGTGTGAAGGTATGGATTGTAAAATCTGAGAATTCAAATGAGAGGTGAGATTAACGACCGAACAGATATTTATTTGGCTTTAATTATCGCAATTTTGATGCAATCAAATGATCGCCCATTCGTTGAATTTTCTCTAATTTGAAGCAAACATTAAATGAAATGATTAAACGAAGTCTTTTGAAAACTTATAATTTATTTGGGTTTCGCTATTAATTTGTTCGACTATACAGAAATATAAGTTATATTCGAAGAAAATCGTGAATCACTTCAAAGAAATCTGAGCCCAAAATCGGGGAATTTTTTCTCTCATTGAGACAACAAATTAAAAGCGAAAATACGGTTCACTCGAAAGACTACTTTTTGTTGATTCTTTGTCTCGAAGTTGTGAAACACTTTTGGAGTTTGCGTTCATTTAATTAAACTAAATGTCGATAAGACTGACGACTCAGACAATTAACTCCCGAGAAAAATAAATTTTAATTAGATTTCAATCAATTGTCAGTTAAGTTCACTATTTTTGTGCTTAGTTTTGGCACAAAAATAAGGAGAGAAAAGAGAAACTGTTTCTCTGTTTTTGTTGTAACTATTGATAAATTATATTAAGAAAAAGATAAAAATTTGGTCATAAATTCCGACGACTATTGAATGGAAGGATAAGTATAGAGAATAAATCGGATAAACACTGATATCATCGATATATTTGAGAATTTTGTTCGCAATTTAATTATTTTAAATT
Organism: Liebstadia similis; assembly: GCA_034689365.1. Taxonomy (NCBI): domain Eukaryota; kingdom Metazoa; phylum Arthropoda; class Arachnida; order Sarcoptiformes; family Liebstadiidae; genus Liebstadia; species Liebstadia similis. The sequence continues at coordinate 774 of JAQGAJ010001200.1, forward strand.
TTTGACGTAATCGACGGAAATTGGAGAAAATGGTTAAATCGATTCCGAAGTCAAAGACGAGACACCGTTTGTTTCGGTCAACAATTTGAGCGAATTCATCATCTCATGGTCATCATGGGATATACATGTATAGCGATGGTCATAAATAGTCAAACCTGTTCACAAGGGCTCACATGGGCTCACATGGGCTCTCTGTGCTCGGGCACAGGAAATTGTTTGCTCTGATTTGACACAAAACATGGATCTCAATGAAAGATTATCCAAAATTGAAGCGATTGTTTGAGAGACGATCAGTTTGGAAATGGTTGCAAATGGTGAAGCTCTTGGTCTTAGAACTCAGCAATCGCTGCAAATCTCAAGTGAATAGATAAGAGTTTGGGCATTGATTTCGAGTTTTCGGTGAATCATATTTATCCGAACAAATAATAGCACAAAAACTTCTTTTTATATTTAGATTCTATTAATTCTTTTGATTCGGCATTCAATTTGATTTGATTTGAGATTTGATTCATTGAATAAATAGCAATAAATAGCGTGCAATATATTTGAATTTAAGTGCATTTTAATTGAAGGATTGCTTTCGAATCGATCATTGCTTTTACATAATTATAGACTCAATTCAGAGTAAATTTTAAATAATTTGCCCAACGATTGAATGGAGAAAAATGACAACAATTATACACTTATATAGCGATTACTTTGAATTATTTACTGATGACATATATTTTTCTCTTTTTCTAACCGATGAACAAAACGCTGATTAGAAGTCTTCGGAGAATCTTTGACCCGAAATCCGTAAATAAATTCAATCGATTCTTACGATCGGATCGAATGTCAAGGTTTAGACGATTGGAGTGAATGTCGAAACTAATTGTTATCGAAATTAATTGCAGTTAATTAGTATTTAATTTGAGTGTCGAGTCTCGAAATTTAATAGTTTGGATGAAAAGTAGTTTTGTCGGAGTGAAAACAGATTGGCTTTGATTTCATTTAATTAAGTGTAAGCCCTCGACAGTAGTAATACTGATCTGTCGATTGTGTTAATGAAAGGCAATGTAAACCCAAATTAATGCGTTAAATGTCACGAAAAGAGTGAAATGAAGTTTAATTTATTATTCAAATTAACGCAAAACGCCATTAACTGCCAGACATTTATCGACAACGACTACCGTCAGTCCCACAACCGTTCCTTCAGTCCTATGATAGCTATGATAGCAATCATTTACATTTAATTTGAAAACAGAGAGCTCTGAAAACGGTCTCTCATTGTGTCTCTCGAATGGCTAAATGTCGCGGAAAAGCGAAGCCTTCGCTCGACAGAGAAGTAAAACTCAATTATAGTCTTATACTCGACACTAATCGTTATTACACCGAATGATAAAATAAATAATGAAGTTGAGTGTGAAAAACCTATTTTCACCAATTTCTTTGTGTAGTGTCGCTAAGGCTGAGCCAAAACTAATTGTAATTTACCTGAACTTTGATGATAATGAATAAATTAATAGACTTTTCTCTATTTATCTTTCACTCGGTTTCCTCAATATGTCATTAAATTACTTAAATATACTTAAATACAGTCATTAGTGGCCATAATATCGCAAAATTAAATCTCTAATTGCCATCGAATCCAATATCTAATAAACATTTGGCTCTGGATATCACAAAAATGCAGTGAATTTCAAATCAATTTTTTGTGCCATAATTTGCGACGAGTCTAATGAAGTGAAGGCCTTTTGTTGTGCTTTCGTTTTGCGACTAATGAGTATTTGAGAAGCAATTTATTACTTATTATTTGTATAATGACTGCAGTAATGAAACACACATTTAATGTTTTCAATTATAGTCCTAATGAATGGTTCGCTAGAATTCACTGCATTTTCTCTCAATTGTTGTCTAATTTTTCGATAAATATTTGATAAGATTTTTGATCGGATTTCTCTCTCTATTCGTCTATCCCTCAGTCTATCCCTCACACTATCCCTCACACTCTTTCCACTCAACTTAGGGCCAAATTTATTTGATTTTAGTTCAAATGTTTAATTTATCTTATTTTCAGAGTTGAGATGCTTTTTATGAAATGTAAACAAATATTGGAAATGATGGACACAATAGTAGAACAAACAGAGCCGATAACGGGTCAGTCAATCAATTGTTTGTGAAAACTTCTGGTCGGCTCTGATATGAGAGACCGTCAGTTCATTCAATTCGAGTTTTAGAGCAACTCGTTATAAAAGTATATAAGATATATATAATATATATTTCTTTTCAAATTTATCTATCGTTGGCTGAGTGACGACCCCCTCGTTTAACTCCGACCCCTCCACTGCCCTCCCCTTCATCTCTGGCAATAAGTAAGAAAAGTTATTCTCTCTTTAGTGTATGCCTTATATTCCATATCCCTATAGCAGTCACTCCTAATAGCAATGCAATGCAAGCCTAGTATACCTTAATCTTAGTAGTATTGGACAAAAATCGATAAAAACTTTTGACCATAGCTATAGTCGAATGGAATTTATGTTTTCATGAGTTGTCCCCCATTTTTGGATGAATGCCTTCCCCTCTGCTGTGAGTAACTCATTGTAATCCCAGTGTAGTGACGGTCCGCACATCATCAGCATCTTATCAATAGCTGAGAATTGGATCGACTGAATGGAGAGAGAGATGAGAATCCAAATGAAATGAAATGAGAAGCGAATCGAAATCAAATCAAATCAATGCACGGATTTAGGGCTCATCTCATTGTCAGTTACATAAACACCAGTAATGGAGAGATAAATCATGTGATCAGAGATGAAATAATGATATAAGTCATTAGCTAAATGTCTAGATATGAGACTCATCTGAATATAAAACATAAACAAATGCATAAATTTGACACAAATTGTATAACTTATGCATTGCGTGAGTCCGAGCACTACATCACAGCATCACTACATTCGGTAATTCTGATGGTTGTTATACTTCGGCACTGATTGCCAAACATTAATAGTCGACTCCAACGCCAATCACTTTTAAGCTCTCCTTTGCATTGAATTTCATTTTACGTATTGACTGGACTTTAAATTCTAATGCATTAAAGTCTAACTCAACTCAACTATTCTATCGTCAAATCAGAACTTATGCCAACTTATTCTCTATTCTCTATATAAGTTTGCTTTTTCCTCATTTCTTATTTCTTTTTCATTCTCATTGCCGTCCCCTTCGATCCCCCAAAGCTTTGATTTTCATCTTATTCTGGCTCTCATTCTCTATCCACTGTCCTCTCTGTGCTCTGCGGGAAGTAAAAACTTTTCCAATTTAAATCCTATATTTGCAAAAGAAAAAGTTCTCTTCTGGCTATCTTGGAAGCAAACCATGGCAACCAAATCATCATATTACTGAGTGGAGAGGGATGGAGAGGGATCGAGAGGGACAGAGAGTAATGGGGAGGGACGGAGAGCACAGAGAGGGACAGAGAGCCGAGAGGGAGACACTGGGAACCGAGAGGGAGAGACTCGAGAGCGAGGGAGAGGCAGATGAGGTCTGCATCACATGTGCGATACCGCTCAGGTCACTGCACCACCACATCCACAGCACAGTCACCGCTCCATCACTGCTGCAGATGAGCCAAAGCACAGCTATCTTTAAGGCTTTAGCCATTTTAAAGTAAAATGTTAGGGAAGGGGTCGGCACTCGAGTGGGGGCTAAATAGAGAAAGAGAAGAGAATTGGCATAAAATGTAAGAGAGGTTTAGAGCCAAACGAAACTATTGGCACAAAAGAATTGCTCACAAATGGCGTAAATGAAGAATTTGATCGAAACGACAGTCAAAAAGTTTGAAGAATTATATAAAGATTTCATTTCGATATAAATCGCTTCATATCTACAGAAAAAAAACAAAATTAAATTTTATTCTGTTTTTGAAGGAAATCGTAATTTTAAAAAATGATTACATAAATCTCCAAAATAACAATTACACCATTAGCTTCTCATAATTATACAATTGTATAATATATGCAAAGAATTGATTTTTTCAGTAATTTATTCAATTAATAATTGCGGTCTCTCTCTCTCTCTCTCTCTCTCTCTCTCTCTCTCTCTCTCTCTCTCTCTCTCTCTCTCTCCCAATCTTGAGAATCGAGAATCTCCTAAACTATTCTAAAATAATAATTTTGTTTGTGTTTCGGGAGAAATGAAATAATTGTTGAGTTTGTTGAGCAGTGAAGCGAAGGTCAGACGAAAGTCAAGTAATTTGTATATAAATAATGAACTGAACTGAGAATAAAAGTTAAAACATATCTTATAATTAAGACTTTAGGAATAATATCACGTTTTCATTAATTCAGATCTTATTACGAAACATAAATCAAAAAATAGTTTTGAAATCCATAGCAAAAGTGAGATTTGAATGCTTTGCTTCACTGATATCTCTTACAAATGAGTGAATCGTTTTGTTATGTAATTATAAATCTTAACATTAAAGCAGTCGAGAGTCAGATAATTGGGGTTTCGTTGCCTTCGAGTAGAGAATAGACAATAATTATTGAGGGCTTTAAACGTCGGACTCAATCACAGAACAAATTATTTCGCACCCAAACAGATAAATACCTCGAATACAGCATTTTTTCGGTGACTAATCCCCAATAAAATAAAACTCTCGGACCACAGATTCGCGAATCTAATTATGAAAATTGTATAAAATGGAAAGTTTTGACCCAATTTTGTTCAGATGGTCTAATCATCACTAAAATCATTACTAAAATCATTTAATATTCTGTGATCGACTCTAATAATCGGTTCATCAGTTATGTGTTCTCAACACGAATACACTGTTTCAGTGACTGCTGTTAATAGTGTTTAGACAAAAGGCGTCCGATTGTGACCCAAATAACTTGAAAACCATCTGCATTTGCCATCACTGCCATCACTGCCATCGATGACCAATTTGGGCATAAATACAGTTTCAAAGCATTAAAACTAAATATAAAACAAATTATTAGTCAAACACTAAACCATTGGCTAATCATAAGTCAATGTATTGAAGAAAGTCTCGATCGACACACCTATCGATGATTAGATTGGCATCACTTGATCGCCAACTCGTCTCAGCTCGCGATCTGAGCGCACACTTAAAAAACATATTAATATTTTTTGAGATTATTATTGTGTTTCAAAGAGTGTCACATTTAGGCGACTCCTCCTTTCGAAACACTGACAGCACACCAATAGATGAAGAATGTGAATGTGAATCAGCAAAGGAATCAGCTCTGAATCAGCTCTGAATCAACTCTCCTTAATATTGGGTGATATTGAGGATACTATTCATCCGAAATAATTTCCTTTAAAAAGTTTTTTCAATGAAATATCTGCTAAAAGTGACTTTTGATAGTATAATTTGGTTGAGAATATATTCATGCGATATATCTCTTACACCATAATCACAGTCATAGTAGTAGTCGTTTGGAGTTTTTGCCCGAAAATAAAGTTTCATTTTTTGGCAACAATTTTGATAACAGGCTTTGGACTGATTTGGCATCGATTGAGACTCATTTAATCTATGCATGGATGGACTTTCCGCTTGGTTTTTATACCTAATCAATATGTTAAAGGGTAGCAGAGGGTAGGCCTCGTTGTGACCCCTCTCTCCCCATCGGATGGGATGCCGACAGAGACAGAGTGCGATCATTATTTCATTTAATACACACTATTTCTCACTCTTTCTCTCGGAGTGAAACTCATATTTCAAATGTAGCGAAAAATACAATAATAATAACAAAAATTATAACTAATATTATATTATATCATATTATAATCCGAATTCGTTTATTGCAATTGTTTGCCGCCTCTTCTCTCTCTTTCTCTCTCTTTCTTACTCGATATCACTTCTCATGGAAAGAGGAATGGAATTGATTTTTGAATCCGTAATAATTTAAGAAAATTACTGAATCGGATCAAAATAATTGCCGGTTTGAGTGAGATCTGGATGTCTATCGAGTTGTCTCGAAGGGAAGGATAGGTCTGATGTAAGTATGTGTGAGATGTCGACTTCGGCAGTGGTCGGGAGATGGCAACTAATCAACTAATAAGTCGAGTTTCAGAGCTCAGGACTGAGGACTGACTACTTGTGCACATCATTGGCATTCACTGTGAGGCGCAACTCAATCAATAAAATTGCATTAAAATCACAAACACTAGCGTTGGCTCAAAAACGTCTATATAGTACTCGTTTGGATACCGCTCTTCACAATTCATATCTGGAGTCAAAATTGACCGAAAAATTAATTGCCATTTCTTGAAAAATTAGCTCATTTTTGGCATAAAATAGATAAGATTAGAGCAATAAAATGCATAACGTTTTAGAGTGTTATTCGAGTTTTGAAATATGTGTTCATTAGATTTTAGACATTAAAGTGAGAAAAAAATTTCAAGAAATGAATTATCGATTGAATCGTTAGAAGCATTTGTTAATTCAAAACACATTAAACGCCAAGAAATTTAGTTAAATTTTTTAGTCGTAATTATTTTTGATTGAAGTCGACTCAAGTCATAGATCTTTGGAATATTAATGTTATGAATGAGAATAAAAAGAAATAAAAACGAATCGATTACTAGTAGTGGCCGACACTCAAGCGGTCGACGACTGTCAGCGCCGGACGGATAGCAGCACTGCATCCGTAATCTCAATAAATTATCGTCAATTGATGACAAAAATAACTTTTTGTATATTTAATGAGGATTTATATGGTTTTAAGTTTTAGTTACACAATAGAAAGGATTTTTATGAACAAAAAAAACTTGAATTGTGATCAAAATCCTGATCAATGTTTTAATTAAATTTGAATTCAATTCTCTTCTGTATTAAAAGTGAATGCGAGTGAAGTCGACTCCGATCGTCTCAATTCAGCCAACTCTTCGGTCTTTGTCTAACCTCTCATTTACTGAAACAGAGCTCACACAGAGATAATTCTTTAGCCGAGGACTAACTACTACTCTCTTGGATGCGAATATCATTCGATTGACTAAACTTGAAGGTAGTCTTAGTGTTGACACTCTTTATTTAATTTGAAAAATAACTAAATAAATAGTTTTCTTGTGATGAGTTTGATTAGAATTTCACTGCTTTTGTGCTCAACTGTAGTCTCAGTCCGACTCTAATCGAAAGACTGTCGACAAAGAAATGTTTAATTTATTTACACCGAAAAGCAGTCAACGAATGCGACAATTGAGACAATCTTAGGCTTCGTATGGCTTCCGATATATTTAATTGAACTCCAATTGTGAACTAATCTCCTCTCAAATCAAACCCAAAAATAGTTTCCTTTTAGTGATTGTCTTTGATCTGAAAAGAAGTCAAAAGTAGTACCACTTATGCAAAACTGAATGACCAGAAGAGGAATGACCTAACCTTCCGGCCGTCCTCTCCTCCCCTTCCAAACCACTACCGAAAGCGTAATCAGTATTCAATGAAATGTGAAAAATCCAGTTCAATATATTGTCTAATCAATGGTCCAAACGATAGAAGCGATTGAAACGAGTTGTAGAGTAGATCTTCAGACTATCGAGACATAAATACACTGCTCTGGGCGTCAATGACCACCTCAAACATCTTCGGCTCCAAAAAGAAACAATTAGTCGACTCAAAGCCAATTCGAGGCCTTAATGGCACCTATTTTTGAATTGAATTTTTAAGTCTTTTTTCGCAATTATTTGAGAGTTTTATTCGAGAAAAGCAATTAATAAAATTGGTTTTCGTATCCTTTGAGGCAATTGTTTGATATAATAATCTGATGAATGCGTTCCACACTTTGGCTTACATTAGCTAAAGGTTGACACAAAAAACACTCGCGATATAAATGAAAATTAAGGAAATAATAACGATTTGAGGAATTATTATCCTTGATTACTAACGTTTGATTACTTTGAATGCTTTGATTACTTTGAATACTTAGATTATATTTTGATTATTTTCCATTACCATTATTTATTAAACATAATGAGTGTTCGCACAAAAAACTGAGCGAACTATGCGTTCGAGAAATAATATAAGAAAGAAATTATTGGAAACTATTAAATATTTATTACACCGATAGTGAAGGTCGTGAAGAGTGAGCTTTGGACAGGCATTAGCTCATCGGCGGCCATGTCCTGAGCCGGAGAACAATCAAAGCAATTATATCCAACAAATTGCTGCCACTCTTTCACTCTTTTATTGCCCGAACGGAAGGCACAAGAATTGCATTTTCTATTTGAGCACAAATTATTCAAATAAGCGCTTTATATATGCGATTATATTGCCTTCAATTATCGATAATTCCTAGTCTTCTATTGTAATTCAAAGACCGATAAAAGCGTTTAATAGAGTTTTGACCGAAATAAACAAAAAACAATATCATTGCAAACGAAGAATCATTAAAAGCAAAAATGCATTTCGAGCCGAATCGAAGCCAAATAAGAACGAGAATAATGTCGGAGATAATAAATTTTATCCATTAGGGTATTTGTTGCCATTGTAGGGGTCAACAAATTGATAAACTAGCTTCACATTGGGGAAGGGATGGGGGAAGGAAGTCAAGACAGACAAAGACCCGCTATGGCTCACTATCCAACGCAATTAGCATTTATTCACTAAGATTTTGATGTCATAAATATCAAAGAATTAAAAGAGCCTTCAAAATGAAGATAATCTAATGGAATAGAGTCGAACAGATTTATAACTCAAACAGAACTGATTCAAAGACATAGACATTGGCAACAATTTGAACACCCATTCCATACCAGAGTAAGTGAACAGTCAGTCGTTGATCGTATCGATGTCTCACTGTATCGCTTGATATCATTTTCAGCCGAACATAAATTTTATTCGAAGAAAGTTATATTCATTCGAGTCTATTGTCGTCGACAGAGAAAGAGCCAGAAAAGAGTCGTAACTGTAAAACGACTACAAATATATCGATTGAATACAATTACTATTAACTCTTAATGAATGTATGAGAAGTGAGTTTCGCATTAATTGCTAATAAGAAATCAAATAAAGAGAACTCAGTCTCGATGTGACCGCTCTTTGAAGTAATGCCAACCAAATACTTATCGCAAAACTATTTTCACAAATTTTAAAAAAATATTATTCGACTTTTCCTTTGATTATAACTTCGATGCGAATCTTTGATAAGAGTGAGAAGTGATGAATGAATGGTACGAAACATAGACTCACTTTTTCGGCCAAATCTTGCATTTCATCGTTAATTATATGACTTCAATAATATTTAATAAATAAAAGACTTTTAGACTTTTCTACACATCGATTAAGAATTCCATATCTCCGGAGATAAGAATGTCCGTCAAAGAGATCTAGTCTTTCAAAAATACCGATTATATTCGCGCTAATTATGATTCTTATTAAGGAATTCAATGACCAATTGCTATGGCTTTCCATTTGGTCGACCCTTTGGTCGGCGGCGCACAAAACCCGAGATAACATAAAAACTGAATCTGTATTTTACATCAAAATTTGAATTTTATTCCTCAAATAAGTTATATATTCAATAAAATAAAATCAATTAATAAAATGTTAATAAAACTTATTATTATTCAACTAGGAATCAATCAATCGGTCCATTCGTTTGAGAATTTTTTATTAGGAACTTTCAATTAATCTTTAGATCAGATTTATAATTAATAAGTGCAGAGTTGTGTTTGGTTTTCTTGTTTTTGTCAATTAATACATTTATTCTGAGGTAGACTTCGAGACGATATTAAATGTCAATTCAACGGACCATTCGTTTTGTATGTGTTTTTAAATGGTTTTGAGTCTTGTTTTTGCTGTCAATGCAAACAATTTTGTGTTTTTTTTGTCTTCTGTTTTGTTAATTAAATAATAGATTTTAAACACAATTCTTAATAAATAAA
>JAQGAJ010001201.1:0-10657 GCA_034689365.1 Liebstadia similis
CTGTCTTATAAGAAGTTTTTCTAAAAAAATCAAACAAAGTCTTCATTAAAAGTAAATCCTTTGCGAATAAAAATTTGTTTCTGATTTGTATTTAATGTGCGATCGATTGATATCAAGAGATCATAACTGATGGCATCGTTTCTTAAAAATCAATATTTACAGTGAATATCGTTTTACAGCAATTCTAATGGTTTGCAGTTATGCTGAGCTGTGGTTAACACAAATTCTAGACATAGTTTTAATCAAATCGACGATTCTTTATAAACCGATATTCACAGGTGTTTGGAATAACCCTTCTATCAGACCAAAAGCCATTTGAAAAGTGTGTGGTTTGCGATAAAATCAACTATAGATAGCAAATAAACTAAATTCAATAATTATTCTAAATTATATTGCTTTAAATAGACAGCGATTATTGTTTATAACAGTTTTGGTTATAAAACAAATCACTTAGAATCAGATAAATAGTAAGAATGTATCGAATATTCAAATAAATTCAAAATAAAATTAACCATTGATTGAATTGGTGTACAAACAACGACAAAACTAATGATATGTATGTCGGAAACTGTTATTTCTTGCTGTTCTTCTTCGTCACCTGACCTCTCGGCGGAGTCAGTGGTCGGTTCGCGTTCATCGCTCCGTAGGGAAACTTCTTTTTGTCCGCCGGTTTCAAAATCTGTTTTCGGGAAATAAGTGGAAAATTTTTCAATTAATATATTATTATCGCTAATATTCAACGATTGGGTAAACATTTTTCGAGTGTTTATAGCAATTAAATGCAAGGAAACAAATACTTGACATTCAAATCGTTGTATTAATTGTAAACGATTCCGATTCTCAAGTATTTTAACTGATAATCGACTAATTGTTTGGAATGTCTTTTTTCAAAGAGTGCTAATGAATGTCAAGTATTTTTGAAAAAAGAGAGAATGAATGGAAACTATTATTGACGACTAGAGGTATTTGTTTTACGATATTTCGCAATCGTATCGTAAATATAGTCTCTCTTCTCTAAACGAGTTAATTATATGATAAGAGATAACGAGTCTATACCTGGAAAGAGCACATAAGTGTCTCGTCCACTGACATCATTGCTCCCGCGTTATCGAATTCGCCGCAATAGTTGGGCGCAGAGAATAGGGTCACTAATTGGCGTTTTGCGAAGAACTCATAGCCGTCTTCGACAACCTTTAGTTAAACAATTCATTAAATCAATGAATAATGAGATCATTTCTTCTCACCTGATGTGCTCGACATATAAGATCTAAATCGTGTTTATGTAAAAACTTTCCGACGACGTCAGCGCCGAAAGTATAGGAGACTCCTCTGTCATTCTCACCCCAACCCATGACGTCTTTGTCGGGGTCTGACCACAACAGATCGCATAGCAATCCCTGATCGGGTACGTCCGTCGGACGCATAATGCGTCGGATTTGTTCCATAGAATGCAGATCAGGACTGAGACCTCCGTGACAGCAGAAGATCTTCTCGTCGACAATGGCCGCCACCGGAAGGCAATTGAAACAATCGGTGAATGTTTTCCATAGCTTTATGTTATAACGTCTTTTGCCTTTGGAACAAATAATCAGATCAATAAACTTTAGTACAAATGTAATGATATGATAGCGAAACCATTGATTAAACAGTTTTTTAATTACTATTACAATGTTATACACTGTTTGCCCCCACTGTTCATCACTGATTCGATACTTACACTCATCATAGAAGCCATAAATGCGATTAATGGAAGCGCACTCGTGATTGCCTCGCAATAGGAAAAAGTTCTCCGGATATTTGATTTTGTAGGCGAGCAAAAGACAAATGGTCTCCAAAGACTGTTTGCCGCGATCGACATAATCGCCCAGAAATAGGTAATTGCTTTCAGGCGGAAACCCTCCGTACTCGAAGAGCCGAAGCAGATCGTAGTACTGGCCGTGAATATCACCTGAAATGGAATTAGAGAGACATTGAGAGGATGGCTATGATTGTTAGAACAAACAAATCTCAAGAGATAGTCAACACGTATGTGATGTAACACTTGATTACTGCTCTGAGTATGAGATGAGCCTTGAAATTATCGACTGAGGAGTTGATCAACAAATTAATGATATTTTGGGTCCAAAATTCAATAGTTTTTCAAGAGATAAGTCAATTGGAGTAAAAAATGAGGTGAGAAACAAATCTGGACTCAATCGCTACTCTAATGACCACATTTCGTGTCCAAACGGTCGGTGATTAGAACTGACGACCGAAAGATGTTTTCGCAGCTAATAATAGCTGTCAATCGCATGATTGGTCTTCGCGGACAATCAAATGACTGATTCTAATATTGTTTCTCAGTTTCACTCTATCATAAAGACTTGTAATGATAAAGAATATCTATTTGATAGCATATTTTTGAGTAGGGTTACCATGCAATCACTTGGAGCCAATGAGATTAACCAGGTTTATGAATTGTCAATTGTGTCGATAAGTGAACAGACAATTGAATGAATGAGAACACAATGTTATGTCGAAATCGAGACCAAAACACCGGTCAGGAAAGCCTCGGATGTGTTAACTATTGATCAGATTATTGTAGTTCTAATTGAACTTAATCTAAGTCTTAAAGTGGTAACAAATAATCAAAAGATGCGGAGATTTTAGTAGAAATAATGAACTCAACTTCGGTTTGAACTGGTTTTAAATGATAGACGATCTGAATTAGACTCAAATATAGATAAAGACATCAGTTATGATCAAAATGTCACTATTTTCACATCAGAATAGATCCTTATTATTGTCGATGAGATAAAGGGATCGGAATAAGAAATAATGGAAAGGGATTAACATATCTTAAGACTTAAGATGACTATAGGCCTAAACGTGGATGTCATGAGTTGGAGATTAAGACAACAGAGGGTTAATAGATCTCACACTTATACAGATATGGACACAATTTATTAGAAAGTCAATCATTTTTGTGGTCACTAATCCCTAACAGACCGGAGATCCGTACGAATGGCGGCTCAGAGGCCGACGCTTAGCAAAGCCGATAAATAAAGATATAATTACCGCATATCTTGAGCGGCGCCTCTAACTCCAGAAGAATGGGTTGGCTGAGGAAAATCTCTCTTGATTTGACGCAAAGACTCTTGATCTCGGCTTCGGAGAGCTGGACATTCTTACCGGGACGAGAACCGCGTACTATCGGATCAAAGAGTGGTCACATTAGTCACCTCATTAGGTCATATCATTGACATTGAATACCTTCGAGAAGTCGTGCGATAATGGAATCGATGTTCAATTTGTCCGAATCTACCATTTTTTGCAAGATTATAGTCACCAACTGCTCCTGCAATCCAGTGCTCCGTCCTCTGCAACAGCTCTACAATGGGTTGAAACCAGTATAGCATATAAGGCAAGAGAGCGCTGTCCGCACCTCTCATACAATAATGAATCACACCTTTTGTGACTGCGAGTCGTCATTGAATTCAATGCCTTTCAATTGCATCAAAAGGTACCGAATCTTTGAATTTGTTGAATTGAATTATTTACATAAATCATGTGTTGAGTGAGTTATGACTCCCTTTCAACCAAATTATCGGTGATTTTGATTATAATTTTATTTATTTTGTAATTTTAATTCAATTGATTTGTCTTTTATTTAACATTCAATTTCAATAATTAAGATAAGATTAACATCAAGTTTACTAACAATTGTCTATTGATTGGCTTCGATGGTAAACACACCGGTAATCACGTAACCAATTGTCCAAAACGTGAAAATTCTTTAAAATAATTAAATTAAATCAATTATAATAACAAAATTTAAAACTAAATTTAATGACTAATTAGTGACTTTCCAGTCATGTCCTTCTCGGGAATGGGTATTCCGATCAAATCGAGGACACTGGTGGCCACATCGCAGAGGGCGGCGTTGTGGCTGATACTCGCGAACTTGTGGTCAGTGTTGGCCATAATGAACGGCACCCGATTGGTCGTGTGCGCCGTATGCGGTCCTTTCTTCGCGTCGTACATCTTTTCCGCGTTTCCATGATCTGAAGTTACCAGAAGAACATATCCGTTGTCTTCACACGCTTTCTTCACGATTCCAATGGCCTTATCAGTAGCGGCACAGGCCTTGACTGCGGCTTCATATTGACCGGTGTGTCCGACCATATCGGGCGGCGCGAAGTTACACATCAAAAATGGGTACTTTTTGGATGCAATTGCTTCGGCCATCGCGTCTGCCACTCCTTTGCAGTTCATCTCGGGTTGTAAGTCATATGTGGCCACTTTTGGCGACGGAACCATTTTTCTGTCCTCACCGGGGAATGCCTTCTCTTGACCGCCATTAAAGAAGAAAGTGACATGGGCATATTTCTCGGTCTCAGCGCAATGGTATTGCGGAAGATTCTTAGAGCTGATCACTTCGGCCAACACATTCTTGGGAACTACTGGCGGATAGAGATTTTCAAACGGGAATTCTTTCTTGTATTGAGTCATTGTATATATTTTGAGATTTTTAGGGATCTCTTTCTTCGGTTCAAAATGTTGTTCGACTCCAAAGGTTTCTGTGATTTGTCTCATTCGGTCGGCTCTATAGTCGATGAAGACAAGAGTGTCGTTCTCTCGAATGATACCCTCTTTGTTGATGATAATGGGCTTAAGAAACTCATCGGTAATTTGAGGTTCGGCAGCATAATTCTTTTTGACCAAATTGACCACTTCTTCGAGTGTAGTCGGAGTGCCTTTACCCTCAACCAGTCCTTCAAAAGCGATTTGGATTCGTTCCCATCTCTTGTCTCTGTCCATAGCGTAATATCGGCCCATAATAGTACTCAAGTGACCATAAGATAGTTCTTTAGTCTTATCGATCACGTTCTGCACGAAACCGGCTCCAGAAGTGGGACTCGTGTCGCGTCCGTCAGAAAAGAAGTGAATGTAAGTATTGGGCACACCATTCACTTTCGCGCCCTCAAGAAGTGCGTACAAGTGGTCGATATGCGCGTGAACTCCGCCATCGCTGACCAGTCCGAGCAGATGAAGACGTCCACCCGAAGTAGTTTTTGCGCGTTCGCACGCGTTCACAAACGATCCAATCGAATGGATGGCCTGATATTATCAATAGTTTCATTAGGTTTACATCGGATGCAAAATCTTATCACAAACTTTAGATTTCACGTCCAAATTGATGCGAACGATGTCCTGATATATGACACGACCGGCTCCTATATTCAGATGTCCGACCTCACTGTTGCCCATCAGACCTTCGGGCAGACCGACGGCCAGACCAGAAGCATCTAAAGTGATGTACTGACCCGACGATCGGGCCATACCGTCCATGACTGGAGTGTCGGCGTTTGCGATGGCATTACCTTCGAGTTCGTTGGTTACGCCCCAGCCGTCGATTACGATCAGAACCACTTTGGATGCCATTGAGGTATATGTGAGACAAATAACCACTTCTTCTGATTCAATACAAGTTTAACCGATTTGGAGGAAGTCTTCCGAGTCTTTGATGTAATACTTGTCTGATATTTCACTTCAATGTCAGCCTCAATGCCATTACCTCTACATTGGAGTCACTCAACGATGTCGTCACTCAATCGGATCAGTCGGTGACGTCTTATGCGATCACAACAAGTGGTCATTCGATGTTAGGGAACAAAACAATTGCGATAACAGTTGTTGTGATTTGTTTCTGGTCTCAGATATCGACCGAAAGGGTTCTCAAATCAGTCACTTCTATACGTATTCTATGAGTGACTCAATTGAATCACATTTTATGTTTGTTTACATTTAGTTTTGAATTAAATCAGTGATCAATCAATTGTGAGATCAGATCAGTCTTTGAATCACTGATCGGCAAAATGTCAAACTTTTTGGTCTCTAAACTATGTCTTAAATGTAAGTCTCAAATCATCTGATCCTTCATTCAGACCAACCGATTGTCTATCGATAGGTCGTCCGATTGCGTTCAATTCAATCCGTGGCCGAAAGTTTTGGCCAATTCCTCCCGATGTGTCCAGTAAGCAGATAACCTTTGTCTTGAATCTCCTGTTTTAAGCTCTTCGTCTATTTTATATAGAGATAGAATTGCCGCCCGAAGAGGAGCGACAATTGATCCCTTTGGAGGCGGCGCCCACTTGGCATGGGGTTAGACCTCGAAAGTTCATGAGAGAGATGTTCGACATTAGAGGACCCGAACTAATCAACAATCAATTGCTTCACAAACAGTTCGGCATAATTGTAAGCATTGGATCAGTTGAATAATGCTTTTGACTAATGACTCGGTGATAGGCACTGACTGGCGTTCAGCTCACCATAAATCACATAAATATGATCAGAACTGTGATCAATAAACATATGGATACATCGAAGATGTTTGCCATCTGGCGAATCGAACCTCCGTGGAAGCCAATCACCAGAAAGGTAGTGATCACTGACCGATGAACTAAAACTACAATTACTGAAACTTGTTTGACATTAGGGTCAGGGGAAACGACACGGAGGAGGAAAGGGTAGTATTCATCACTACGTGACTCCCATTAGAGCGGGTCATGTGATCGTTGAAATCGGAGGTCAGCTTGAATTTGAAGACTGTTACTACTTCTTGGAGTCGGTCTGTCTTAAGCTCCCGTGCGATGCCTTCCCTGTTAGTCAAGAAACCATAGAAGAGTGGGAAAAGGAAGAGAAGGAATTGACTGAAAAGAATATAAATCCATACTCTTTTGAAAAAGTAATTAAGTATAATATGCAGGGATGCCATAAATGGTTAAGTCCTTATGAAAAGCTTTGGTACGGAAAATATTATTGAAATTTTAATTGAAAATAACATAAAATGAATGAAAATAAAGAGAAATCAGTCATTTAGTAAAGACATGCTTAATCGCTTCCTTGTGTTTTGACGCCGCCATTTGGCTCTGTTCGGCCTTCGGTCGGCAAAAGCAGAAATATACCGAACATATGGCCGTAACGGTCACTATTGTGAAGAGCGGTATAATGAGGTATAGCATGGGATTTGTCGCTGGAATTGCCATCTCTTCGTCACAAAGGATCTCACTTTCATTGCCAGTATAGGACAAGTCGTCGTTTATTTGATGTAATAATCTTTGGCTGAAGTCAATCGAAACCAAATTCTCTTTGACATCAGATACAGAACTGCAGTTAAATAAGTCTTTAAAACGGAATTTCTATCGAAGTTTTATAAAATTATTTAAAAGGGACTCTATTTCAATGGTCGACACCTGTTTCAGTAGTTTCTCATTGAAATCCAGTTCATTGTTTTCGTATAAATAAATGAAGTCATCGATTGCAGTGATGGCAAAGATTTGAGAATTCTTTTCAACCAAACCCACGAACTGTTTGTTGGGAACGTATGGATAGGTCTTCCAGTAGTGGAACCACCAAAAAGTCTGGAGAAAAGCTTCTTTCAGTTCGAATTTGCCTTTAGATTCCAAAATCATTGCCTTTATTTAAGAAATTATAAATTGAAGAATTTATTTGAAAACAGTTGTCAATCGATACCAATTGATGACGATCTCGATTATAAATCAAACCAATGATCACTTCTTTTTCTGAGTCTATTGGTATAAACGTATTGAGACTGAGTTGACTATTGGCCGGCCATCCGAATGGCATATCTTTGTCTGAAATAACCTCGAAATCGAGATTATTTTGTTTGACGGCTCGATAGGATTGTTTCGATTGGTTATCGAATCCTATGAGAAACACCATGTCTTCCAACTGAGTCTGGTTTCGACAATAATTTAAAGTTCGGTCGCTTTTATTGCAATTTTCGAAGTCTTCAAACGTATAGTTCTTATCTTTACAGCGATTCTTGTCTTTAGAACATTCATAGACTTCAGTGAATTTGAAGCCAAGAATTGGATAATTAACTGAAAATTAAAAGTGTTTTAAAACATTGGATTTTTTTCTAAGTTTACCGTCGAATCCAATTTTCTCTACAAAAGTATTCATTTTATTGTCGATGAAAACTGAATTTGATTTGAAGTCAAACTTCCAAATCATGTTTTGGTTGTTCTTAAAGCTAACGAAATACATGTCTCTATCGATACTGAAGATTGACTTCAAATAATTTGATTCACAGAATTCAGTGAATGAACTAATGGTTTGAGATGTCATTAAAATAAATATAAGTATCTTAAAAGACATTGTGTTTGATAGAAATGCTGAGAAAAGATAATTTGAATCAATAAAGATCTCGCGTGAAAATAATTAGTAGAATATCATGTTTTTTGGTGTGATTTTCTGTAATTTGTAAAATACAATCTTAATTATTGAGTTTAATTTGATTTCAGAAATCATATCATAATTAATGAAATCAAAACTTCAAATCAAACAGATTTTGCTTAATTTAAAATCAAATATTTGTTGGAATATATTCTGCAAACTTTTGACAAAACTTCTGCAAAATTGAGAATAAGATAATATTTTATTTAATCATAATTTTATTGTTGAATGAATAATCTGAATTCAATTATTGTTATTTCATATTTCATAGAACAATATGAATCGATAAACGAGGATATCTTATAAATTGATTTCAAATCTCTTCAATGATTTGATTAAAAACTTCTCAATGTTTGACATCTATTGACGTAATTGTCTGTCAAATGGTTTTGTTTTGAAAATACGACTCTATTTGTAAACAAACCATATCTTCATTTGAATGACTTTTGGTCTCAAATCACCAAATCTTTGACATTTGATCCCATTTTGAGATAATGATTGACCATTCGGTTGACCATCGATTCAGTCAACGGTTCAGTCAATTCATATGATTTGTCTTTTGTCTGATCCATCGAAACATGATTTGTAGAAGAGATTGAATTTGAGGTCAAATCAGATCCAATCGAAGAAATGCAAAATCAGATGAAATGCATTGAATGGCGAAGTGATTGGTGTATGGCATCGATGTATGACATGAGACCTCACTTATGTGACGTGAGTTTGGTCACCGATGATCATCAGAGGATAGTCGCCCACAGAGTGGTGTTGGCCTCAACTCTTCAGTACTTCAATGCGATGTTCATCGGCTCTTCAGATGGCGGACAGTATGTTGAGAGCGGTTTATATGAGATTCACATTAAGAACATATCTGGAGTTGCGTTGAATGAGATCATCAAATGGTGTTATACGGGATGTGCGGTCGCGACGGCCGACAATGTCCAGCAACTGCTGAGTGCGGCCAAAATGCTCGACTGTTCTCATATCGTTTGGATTTGCAGTCAATTCATTGAATCACAAATACATCCCGAAAATGCTTTAGGAATATATCATTTCGCAGAAGTCTTGGGTTGTCTTGAGTTAAGAGAGTTTACACTCAATTACATCTTTAATAACTTCAAACCAATTGTCACTCAAAGCGAAGAGTTTATGCAATTATCTCCAGAAAAATTGGCGGAATTCATATCTTCTGATTACATCGACACCGGAGATGGTGGAGAAGCTATAGTTCTTCAGGCACTCATCGCATGGATTCATAGCGATCGCATCGAAAGGCTTAAGTACTTGCCGTCACTCATACAACACATCCGATTCCCTCGCTTTCCTCAGGAGACTTTGGTCAGACTCGAGGATGAATACCCTCTGATTAAAAGCGACACCACATGTAAAGACCTACTCATCGAAGCCATGAAATACCATTTATGTAAAGTACAGATCAATATCGCAAACAACGCCCGTTTCAGAGTCAGAGCTCCAAAGGATAAGACCAAATGTCTTCTGATAATCGGAGGTCAAGCGCCCAAAGCTATCCGAGAGTGTGAATATTATGACTTCACGAGCAATCATTGGTCCGATCTGTCAGTGTTGCCCAACAGAAGATGCAGAGCAGGTCTGGCAGTCCTCAATGGTCTGGTCTATGCCGTCGGGGGTTTCAACGGATCTGTAAGAGTCAAATCAGTTGATGTCTATGATCCACAGACAAAGACGTGGACGAGTTGTTCTCAGATGGAGGCCCGACGATCGACTCTTGGCGTCGGTGTTCTCAATAATATGATTTATGCGATCGGAGGTTTCGATGGCTCGATAGGCCTTCAATCGGCCGAAGTATATAACCCGATGACTTGCGACTGGCAATTCATTGCTTCCATGTCCTCGAGGAGGTCTTCTGTGGGTGTGGCAACTCTTAATGGTCTCCTTTATGCTGTCGGGGGTTATGACGGCGCGAGCAGACAATGTTTGTCTTCAGTTGAATGCTATAACCCCTCCAACAACTCATGGACTTTGACATGCGATATGTCTCAACGCCGAAGCGGTGCTGGAGTTGGCGTTCTTGAGGGTCGTCTCTATGCCATCGGTGGTCACGACGGACCCGCTGTCAGGAAAAGCGTTGAGTGTTATGATCCCGAAACTAGAAACTGGAATCAATGCGCAGATATGATAAACGCTCGGAGAAATGCCGGAGTGGTCAGCAAAGACGGCTTCTTGTATGTGGTCGGCGGTGATGACGGACAGAACAACTTAAAATCGGTTGAAGTCTATAATCCAAAAGTGAATTCGTGGTCTATTTTGCCGGTGGAGATGCGCATCGGTCGCAGTTATGCCGGTGTGGCCATCATTGACAAGACCTGGTCTTGAGATCCCATTCGTCTGAGTATTGGTTTATATTTTGTTTTTTACTCATTTGTTTCAAACAAATATT
>JAQGAJ010001202.1:0-10653 GCA_034689365.1 Liebstadia similis
GTTTGGAAAGATTAATATGAGTTGAAAACGATTTTAATTTGTAAATTGAAATACAGCTTCGATTTCGATAATTAACTTTAAAACGATAATTCGTAAACTGTTTGATATCGATTACGATCATGACATACAACTGGTTTGGACTTCAAAGGTTTGAAACCCCGTTCGTTCACCAAATTATCTAACTTTTAGTTACCTAACAATTAGGACAACTTCGAGTGTCTTTTGGACAAAGAATCACAAAATTTAAACTTTTACTCTATAGAAAATGGCGATACAATTGTGGTGAACCTCGACTGAGAGATGATTCTGATTCCTGATTCATACTAACATTGATTGTAATGAACTTGTCTTCAATCGAAATACTGTATAACTCTATTTAAATAAAAATTAATCTAAATTTGATATTAAAAACTGCATAATCGATAGAAACCAATAGTAAAAACTCAGTTATGACAAGTTGTTTGGCACTGCCTCTTAATTATGCATAATTTTGACACTTTGTCTGAGCACTCATTGGAATTATAATTTGTTTTCTCTTATTGTATATAAGAATTTAAAATCATTTGTATAGTAAGGCAGCGAAAAAAGTTTATAGAAAAGAGAAGTCAATAAAAATACTAAAATAACTATTTGTTTGTTTGCGTTCGGACTTTCAATTAAATTAAATT
Source organism: Liebstadia similis (assembly GCA_034689365.1). Taxonomy (NCBI): domain Eukaryota; kingdom Metazoa; phylum Arthropoda; class Arachnida; order Sarcoptiformes; family Liebstadiidae; genus Liebstadia; species Liebstadia similis. The sequence goes on from JAQGAJ010001202.1 coordinate 669, forward strand.
GTAATTAAAGTTTGTTTTTTATCACTTCGTGTTCGTTAGTATTGTCGTTGACCTGTTCTCTGATAGACTCCTCGAGAGCCACAGGTATGAGAAATTCTTTGGGAAGACATCGTTCGAGGAATGGCACACAAGTGCTTATGTAAGCCAATCGGTTGATCCACGAAGGGATCGATTTGCCGCACAAGTACTGCAGAGGTCAATGTGGTCAATGTCTTGTGGTCTCAATCGGGCCATACCTTAACAAAGGATTCGGTGAAGTGATTGCAATTCCTGTGCAAGAGATGGTATTTATCTCCTTTGTAATCGTTTCCCATTTCTCTGACGATCTGAAGAACGTCGTCGTGACCGAAGTCAGTGTAACCGATCATTAGACTCTCTCTGAAGGGGTAAACCATTTGTCAAATATTGCCATCAATTGTCTAATAAATGGAAATCACTTGAATTTGAAGGTTTCTTCGCCGAGCGATTCCACATCTTTGGGATGAATCTCGAAAATACCAGAAAAACTGAACGGATGTCCGCCGTAAGCATACTCTAAGACATTGACAAACAACTCATGAGATAATGAAGAGTTCAGTCGTGACCTACCGGTGCCGTAGACTTCAACTCCCGTGTGGTATATCCCGATCCCGAGAGAAGACGAATATTGGTTTATTGAGGCCTTCGGTGAAAGAGAATTATAATTATGGACGAAAAGAAAGGATCGGATGTCAGACCATGTCATAGATATTGACGACAATCGGCTGTCGAGCCATTCCTCCCGTCTCTCAAACCACAAATAAATCACAAATTATATCAAATAATAAAATACATTAAGATTTTAATCAAACTCTTTCGACAATTAAGACAATAAAACAAAATGAGATTTTGTTCCACTTTTTGGTTATTAGACTTGAAATAAATAAATTTATAAATAAATGTGTTTTAAATTTTATAAATGAATGGATTTGAGGATAAAATTAATGATAAATTAATGGATTAAAAGTGGATTAAAAGTGGATTAAGAGTGCGATTGAGAGACAAATACAACGGATTTGTTGTTCACTCAGAGAGTCATCTGATTGTCATTTATTGACTCGATTTGAATATTGAGTGAAAGTAAGGCTCAAACACAACACAAGAGAGCGCTGACTCTCCTATACCTGAGTTGAGGCCGACCTTCACTTCAAACACACTTCACATCTATTGAGGGTTTTGTCAATGAATATGACCTCCGAATAGATTTATTTACCGATACTTTGATTCTTTGATTCGGGAACACATTTGAGAGCAATCGAGAGCTTATTAGAAACAGAATATACTTTGTTTGAAGTTTTTTAAATAGTTTTTTCCATGTTTTCGCTTATTGTTTAATAATTGATTTAAAATTAAAACTTTTGGGCACTAATTAAATGCATTCAAATTGGAATTTAGTTTTTACTTTTCCTTAACTCATATAATCATTTTAGAAGAATATATTTCCTATCGTGTCATTAACAGTGATTCTAGTTTTTCTTTTCAATTTCATTCATAGCCCTTAATTCACATAATTATAATTTTAATTGTATTTATCTGTTTATAAAATAGATAATTAATTGAAAATAAGTTTATTCCAAACGTCAGACACACCTCTCCAATGACCAGAAACGAGTCACTCGATTGATCTCTTGTGAGAAATAATTCCGACGAAGACTTTCCATCAATCACTGACCCAATGACCAGAAGATCAATGTCTAAAACAGATCCAAACGATTAGCGATCGAGTGATCGGTTGTCGACGACCGACACTACGACCGAGTGATGCGATCGGACGTTGTTTTTGAACGACTTTTCAGTCAATCAGACATTTGTTTCAATGCATGCAATGATTGCAAATGAATGGACGATATATTTGTTGCAAATGTTTTGTACTCTAATTTAATTTAGTTATAAATATGTTTTAATTGAATGAATGAATTAAAGTTGCGATGAATGACAACCCGTTTGGAGTCAAGGATTCGTTACAAACTCATAATTAAAGGTGAGATTTGGCGTCGACTGAAGTGTCCCTCAAATCGTACTTTAATTGCAATACATTTAAAATCATTAAACGATTCATACTTTCAGTCAATTGTTAGTCAATAACTAAACTGATTATCAAAACTCTCTTTCAGTGCATTGAAATCACATCCAAAGTCATCGAAACATCAAAACATTTCAAACAAAGACATTACCCATAGATTAGTCTTCTTTGTGTGCGATGCCGTCGGCGCCGACGTTAGGACAACAGACGAACGGTCACAGCGGTCATCATAACTCGAACCAAACGAATGGTCAGAACAGTTCGCCGAACCATCTTCTGTCCAACGAAGACTGTGGTATTCGTGACGTCTGGGCCTCTAATTTGATCGATGAATTCAAAGAAATCCGACAAATCGTTCAAAAGTATCCCTTCGTTGCGATGGACACAGAGTTCCCGGGAGTGGTGGCCCGTCCTATAGGAGAGTTCCGAAGCACATCTGACTATCAATACCAGCTTCTAAGATGCAATGTTGACCTCTTGAAGATCATTCAGTTGGGTCTGACATTCCTCGACGCTAAGGGCGATACTCCACCCGTCATAACGACCTGGCAATTCAACTTCAAGTTCAATCTGACAGAAGACATGTTCGCTCAGGACTCCATTGACCTCTTGACCAATTCGGGGATTCAGTTTAAGAAACACGAAGACGAAGGCATCGATCCGTACGACTTCGCAGAACTGTTAATGACATCGGGAATAGTCTTAACCGAGAACGTCAGGTGGCTGTCCTTCCACTCTGGCTATGACTTCGGTTATCTATTGAAGATATTAACCGATCAGAACCTGCCCTCACAGGAGTCACAGTTTTTCGATTTGTTAAGGATTTACTTCCCTGTCATTTACGATGTCAAGTACTTAATGAAGTCGTGCAAAAACTTGAAGGGAGGTCTTCAAGAGGTATGTTATTGTGTGTGATATCTGTGCCACACGTCTGACTATCTTCCGCACCTTCAGGTGGCCGAACAGCTAGAGCTCGAACGTAAAGGTCCTCAACATCAGGCGGGAAGCGATAGCCTCCTCACGGGCGCCGCCTTTTTCAAGATGAGAGAAATGTTTTTTGAAGATAACATCGATGATGCGAAATATTGCGGACATCTTTACGGCTTAGGAACGGCTTTTGTAGTAAATGGAAATTATGATGAGAACAACACATCCAATGCGACCAACAATAACAACAACAACAATACGACCAATACATCAGATCCGAAATCGAATAACTCGTGACTCGCGAACAGTCCATCGAAACATCCACTGATCGACATTTGAATCGACAAAATCCTAGACTAACTGAATCTAAAGAACTAATTCTAAGATTTAGCCACAAATGAGTTTTAATATTAAATTAATTCTTTATTTTAATCAATTATATTTCGAAAACAATCGATCATTAAATTAATTTTCATTTTATATAAAAAGTGATTAAATAATAAATCGCTTCTTATTATCGATATTTCGATAATAAAATCATTTTTCATTTTAATACTTAGTATTGTTTTTCATCTATCAGTCAATAGAAGGATAATAACAACGAATAACTTGGTTTAAACAACTGCTAGTCTTACAAATTATTAGGTATTCATTACAGAAAAGTCTTTTTACGAATCGGAGACCAAAAATACATTTACCGACTATTTATTAGTACTGTTTTGGACGGAATTCAGTTTCAGATATACTGTGTTTGAGAGGTTGAGCGCTATTAACAGCGCTTCCAATGATAATAAGCCTCTGGTTTTGTATTATCTATATTTGTCATAAGAGTAATCTTCATTTGTCTCAATCAGGTCTGAGTCACTCCACTTCGACAATCATAGCCTCTCCAGAGTCCAGTCTAAGAGATCTCATGTAAAGAAACTCAGTTTGTCTTTTGGCAGAACTCGATATCTTAATCCGAGAGAAATGAAATTTGTCTGAAAAGTCCTTCACTTTAGGCTTAGGCCCGAAGTTAGTGAACAGTACGTAACGGAACCTCAAGTCCGGCGGATCGCCTCCTCTGTCGAAATACCTCTCGAACACAATCAGATTGTCGTCGATGTAGTGGAACAGATAGTTGCCGTGTTTCCCGAGTTCTTGTACATCGAAGTTATCGGCTCTGAAGGCGATTAACTCATTGAATCGTTTTATCGATTCGTTTTGTTTCAAAACATTTATTTGTGTATAATTGGGATGAATCGGAAGCCATGGCTTCGATGTATTGGATTGAGTGAAGTTTGCGTTCGGGCCGGCCGTCCATTGCATCGGACAGAGTTGACCGCCTCTGTACTCCTGTAAAGACACACAAAGACATAATCAATTCAGTCATTAAATTAGAGGATTGTGTCCAATAAATTATGCAATACTTGTTCCGCCGATTTCTAGTCAAAGCAATTAATTAATACTTCAAACAATTGATTAAAGTCTAAATTTAATTTTCTTTACTCATTCGACACATCTTTTCGTTTTTACTCCCTTTTGGATCAATAGTTTGTACGGAATATAAATAATTTGTTTGACGAAAGTTATACGAAATCAATAGGTTTTGGTATAAATTTAATTTAATTAGAAGAGAAAGCGAACCCAATATTAATGGGTCTGAATGGGAGTCAATAAATCAATTGTGAGTTCGCCCGGGGGTGGGGTCGGCACCAAAACCATACCAAACATTTGTCATTCGCTTTCAATTCTTATAAATTCCGGAATTATTTCAAAAATAGCCCACAAATTGTAAAATCCGATAAAACAGAGCCTTTTATTCCTTCCCTATCCCTATAAGTCGAGAATCGCGGGCACAATGGGATCACTCCCGGAATCAATTGTAATGTAATGTCAAAAATATATGATTAAATATTTTGTATGTCATAATCAGATCCTATTTTTTCAAACGCACAACAATTTGTCGAATTCTTAAGTAAGGAATTCGTTTATTCTTATAATTCTTGAGTCGATTCTTGTTTTTATTCAGCTCTCAATTGCATTACTCTTTTGTCTTTAGTTTTTCACAAAATTGTTTCCATTTCTCAAATGAAAAGTTAGTTCGAAAAAGAAGTCAATAATTAAAGTTTGTTTCGATTAATATTAAACGAAAAACAAATTTAATTCAATTTATTTAGAGTCCAATTGAAAGCTGAGTCTGTGTTAGACTTCTTAATGTCAGTGCTGTCGGAAGACTATCACCTCTTTTGTACTTCAATGGTATAAATAGTGAAATCGAGTGCATTGACTGAAAGCCCAAATTATTTATGAGTCCTTCTCGAAAAGCAAACCCATTGTGTGAATGCATTACTAATATTATTTGAATTCAATGGTTCGGATGTTTGGATGCACTGCCGAACGGCACCGACAGTCAGACAGACATTAGACGTACGTATGGTATGAGAAGTGCTTTATTTCAAATCATATTGAGCTTAACGTAAACTCAATAAATCTTTTATTAAATTATTTTCATTTTTGGCTCAAAAAGAGTTTTTCCCTTATTTTTCAATAAGCAAACGATTGAAATCCACTTTCAAGTAAAGCACTGGTCCTAATGGAACCGGTGATCGATAACCGGCTGTCCTTTAAGAAGAGCTAATGTCCGCTTTGAGAGTAGGTATGAATTAATAGAGGGAATTGACCGAAAGGATGGACTGAGTTTGCCTCCTTGGTCTATTCTGTTTAGTCGCTTCCCTGTCCTGTTTGCCAGAACTTCGTTCATCAATAATATTTGGCTTATTCTTTGAATTTATTGGAAAAGAAGCAAATTTGGGGCAAATATGGGGCGATCGAGGCATAAGTCACTGATATTCTTCACTTTCGAATTCATGTCATTCTTCTCATACAACAAATCATATTATTATTCATCAAAAGAATTATTTCACTTTCAAAAAAGGCTTTGAGTTCAGACAAAATTTATTTGTTTTCATAGTTTGGTTCAATACAGGGATTGTTTGGTCTGTTCGAGCGCTGGAATCACTGGAAGGGATGACTGACTGAATGCTTGAGTTAAGTCAAATAACAAAGTGATGCCAAATAATAAACTGAAAATCTCTTTCATTTACGACTGACTTATCACTGATTTATACGAAATCAAAATCAAAGCGAAAGCAATTCATTTGGACTTTGGTTGAGTCACTCATTAACAGAGGCTCTGATTATTTGCTTATTGTATTACCTTTTGTAAGACGGGATCATAACTGTCCTGAAGACCTATTTCGTCGCCATAGAAGATACTGATGGTTCCGGGAAGCATAACCAATAGGAACGAAGCGGCCAAAGAACGTTCCCAACCGATTCTGGTCGCCAGACGTGACCTAAAGTTTTCAAATCAAATCAGTTTTCCTTTTCTAACGCTTCGAATCACTCAAGAATTTTGTGAACGGCTTCAGGAGTTTGGCTCAAAGGGCTTAAGGGAGGGAATGGGAGAGAACGGCAGGGAATGTGTGCTAAAGAACAGAACCAAAAGGGAATACCGTTGTGAGTCTCCGACACTCCATTGAATCCATGGCGTGTGCGGTGAATTCAAAAATATTTGGTTCACTTGGTCTCTAATTGTGTCGGTTTTGTTTATATCGATATCAATTTGAAAATCGATTAAATCAAAGTAAGCATTGATATCAACAATTTTGCTCCGATTGGCGGTTGAGCTCATCGGCGAGTCATTAGGCACTAATGGAACGCCGATATAATTCAGAGACAATTTATGCCTCTTCTGCACAAAACTGTTGGAACAGATCAGTACTTTGCCGGCACTCAGACGGTTGGCTCTGACTCTCAGTTCCCTTAATATATCATAGAGAGTGACCTCAGAATCGATGTACAGATTCTCCAAATGTTTTAAGTAAAAGCCGTCAATATATTGGAGCCAAAAGTCAAAGACGTCGAACATCTTATGCCGAACGACGGGATGCGACCAATTGAGATGAAGACCTCCCCCGAAGTGTGACTTTAAATTAAGATATATTTATGTCAGACATTAATCTAATTATTAATAGTGATCGACACTTGTCTCACATATCTGTGAACGAAATCCGATTGGAGTCTGTCTGTCGCTGAGCTCGACGTCCAGTCCTCGTCCTATCGAACCATAGAATAGTCGAATAGAATAGTTGAGAATAGTTTAGAAGAGAACAGAATCGCAGAGAAGAGCAAAGAATAATACAAATATATAAAAGCAATTGAAATCGTTTCCTCAGAATCACTGATGCAGTGGTCTCTCAGTCCTGCCATTCCTCTCAGTCCTCTCTCAGTCCTCTCTCAGCTCTCTATTCATAATAGTAGTGATTCAGACCTTTAAGGCACGACTTTGTCTCAACATTGGCTAAACAATTGTTATTCTGCTGAAGACCGCATTCACACTAACTCTCGATAACCCCTATTCTGTCCGCACAAAGCAATTGGTGGACAATGAATGAGATATCAATGGCCTCAACAGATATGTCTCATTGACGACAATACAAATGATATGACATTTACTGAGTTTAGTGTCGACCGAAAGCACCGAAAGAACCGAATAAAACATTCAATGATATTATTGTAATAAGACTTACATATATCCGATCGTTACTGACGTTGACATAAAAATATTGATGTTCTTCACTCTTATTGGCCATCCATTGGGCGGCCCACGGATGCTGATCGGAGGTCGAGACCAGGTTCAGGTCAAGAATCACACGAATCTTTGATTTATGCAAATCTCTCACCTGAAACAAAGTAACAATTATTGAAGAACAATAACAGATCGGTTAATTGGTCGGGATTAGTAATAATATCAACTAACCAGGTCTAAGAAGTCATTCCATTTGCCAATGTGGGGATCGATTGAGTGGTAGTCAAGAATATTGTCATATCTGTGCGGGTAATCCAAAGCAGAGAATATGGAATTCAGTCGAATGGCGTTAATCCCAAGTTCTTTGAAATACGAGATCCGATTACGCAAACCGTTGAGATCACCGAATCCGTCGCCGTCTGAGTCCTTGAAAGAGGCGACGAAAATCTCATAGAAGACTGATCCGCGCCACCAGTCCTGGTGTGAGATATCACTGTCGACACTATTGTCATCACTGAATTGGTTGTGTCTCCAAACCAATAGAAGAGTCATTAGGAAGAGGAAAGTGAAGAGAAGGACACAGAGAGTGACGATAAGCACGAGTTTGTAAGCGGAATAACAATGGAAACCGACTAAAGAATAGCCACGACTTCTGACTGTCCGTCCGAAACGGTTTTTCGTTAGATATCTGTTTCGTATTTCCTTAGATAAAGAGCTTTGCATTTGAGTCCAAAGAACTTCTGAATTATTGGAAGGATTGTCAGTCAGACATGTGGTCGTATGGGTTGTCGCCGGTGTCAGCAGTAGGTATCGCACACTCCGGAAGTCCTGCAGAGAGTCCTCAAGAAGTCGAGTGGCGCTGTCGTTGGTGTCACTGTCACTGGAAGACGACTTACTTATAACAGTCCCGGTGTTGACGATCATAGTGTTAGTCATGGCATTAGTGGCACAGATGTTGACCTCATTGAGGTCACGAACCTCGTCGACCATCTCTGTCAAGGCCTGAAAACTAACTCCTTTTACGAATCGAGACGTTTGTCCGAATGGAACCGTCTCTGAGAGATGCAGTTCACTGGCCATCGAATTCCATCGATCGGTACTAACCTATGAAAGAGTTTGGCATAAAATAAATATCATATCAGAAGAACTGAAGGAACAGCTGCTCTACAATGAACTCTATGTTCGACACTCGACTCCAATGAACCGAATGGTGAGTGAAATATAAGCAAATCTTATTATTCTTCGGCTATTAGTTCACAGTTTCACTACATTTGCTCTTTTCGTTAATTTATATTTCGATCGTTATTAGAATCGTATATACTCTGGGCTTAGGTCTCAAAAATGGATTGTTTTTCGAGCGAATGCGGTCACTATTGGACTGTTTGGCCACTGATGGACACTCACTCCGAACGATACCATCGATTGGTTCACTCTATGAAACTCGGATTAATTATCTTAGATTTAAACATTTGATTACTCGATCGACAATTAAGTGGAAGAATCTCTTTCTTTGATTGCAATTCTTCAACCCTTCTTTGGGTTGTCTTATGTGACAAATGACACGAATGGCAGAGAATCGCAAAACAAGTGAATAATGAAAACCTTTTTAAATATTCATTTTCAACGAAATATGAAATTCGTTTTTGATTTGTTTGATATCCGATTCAATTGAAAAGAATGAAATCTGAAGAGGAATTCGAATTTGAGATAATATATAAGTGAAATGAGTTCTTCAATGAGTACTTCTTCAGTGTTCACTCCACCCATCAATGCGTGACAATCAGCAGAAGACATAACATTAAGTTTTTTACAACTTTTCGATTATGTCTTAAATAGGATTCTCTTCTTTGAGTTGTTTTTACGGCACATCACAGGAATAAACGGACCGTTGATTGCATTTTGGGTTCGGATCGTTCGGATCGAGTCTTTGGCAGACAAGACATTAGACAAGAGAACCAACTATTATATAATATTAAAAATAAATAACACTATTTCTGATCATTCGTTGGTCTTTAGTATTATTTTATATCGATTTTGAATCTCGAGTCAAACCGAATGACACCGAAAAACAAGTTTTACCTTAATTTTATTGCTTCACTGCAAGCGATGGTTGGCTTCCGAACCGACACTCAATTGAGAAGAAGGGATGCCATCAGTGAAGTGATGCTAAGAATCTAAAGCCAGAGATATTGGAATTCTTTGGATATATTGAACAAAATTATTGATTTTCTTCGCGACTAATCATTAAAATAATTTTTTATACATCAGTAAAAAGTTGTAAAAATTTTCGCACAAATTGATAACATTATGCGAACACAAGTCTAAGCCTTTCATAGACTTTACTAACAAATGATCGAATGAGAGATAAAAAGCCATTCAAACGAAAAGAGACGATGAAAAGAGTTAATCATTTGCTTCCCTTTAGTTGTTTTTAAAGTAAAAAT
>JAQGAJ010001203.1:0-10653 GCA_034689365.1 Liebstadia similis
GTTTTGCCCGAAGAATATACAAGAGTTTTATGTAAATATTTGCCCAAATAAGTGATGATCTAAACTATTGTCGAGCTTTCGATGATTTTTTGCACTTTTAGGACCAAAAAAGTGTCACTTTTTAGACGCTTTTAATGATTGAAATAACGTTATAAATATTCAATGGCTTTCATTTGATATCTCGGATTGACTTTTAAAACGCGAATCCTTTCCGAAAAACTTCTAAACTGTTTTCCAATTTATCAAAAAGTTATATCGAGTGCAGAGATTTCCCAGAAGTGCATCAAATCATTAATTTTTCACTTCTCGTTCAATAAATTACTGATTATTTCAATATAAACTAAATTAGAGCTAAAAATTAATAACTAGTTTAGTTAATATATGTTTAGAGCTCTTTATTTGTCATACAAAGTGTCAAAAACGGGAATTTTTGCCCGCTATGTAAGTCTCAGTATTTGTATTAGTATTACAAACAAATGTATTGGAAAATCAATTCTCGCTATTATTAGAGACCATAGTTTGAAAAATAATTGTTTTCACAGAATATCTGTCGTTCACTAAATGCTAATTATGTTGATCTCCAGAATCTCCAGAATCTCGAACTCAATTCACATTAATTAATCACAAAAACTGAGTCATCTCTGAGTTTAACACTATTTCAAAACATAATTATTGAATATAAAAATCATTGCCATCAGTAATGCTCAGAGAAGTTCAATCAATAGCTCCCAAAATATTTTGACCAAATTATTTATAAATAAACCGATCGATAAGTTTTTGAATTCAATATCATTTGGGTTTAATCGATAATATGGCGTCAGTTTGTCTGCAAAATCGATTCAAATTGAACGATAACTCTTTTTGGGTAAACCTCTGGAGTTGTTCATCACTGAAATTGTTTCGTCAGAAAGTTTTTAGAAATATTAAATATATGTTTAATGAAATGTCAAAAAGAGCTCGACTTTGGTAACATTGGAAACATCGGTAAGATTTCCCCTTTTGGTAACATTTGTTAGTTTGTATTTTGGGCTCAAATAATAATAAATAACTCGAATCTCGTTTAACCAAAGGATGCGATAATCGGTTTTAATAATGAATCCGAACTCCGATTCATTAATTTGAATAATGAATCGCTTGATATCAGTAATAATGTCTCAAAATTTATATTAAATATTGAATTTAAGTGAAAAATATGATCGAAATTGATATCGAAAACCGAAAACTGAACGGATTATAAGTAATGGATTGCAATCGATTCGATATAAGACACTCCAAATCGATATTAAAAATAAGAGAACTGACGGCAGATATTATATCTAATAAAAGTGATCAAAAAATTGCTTTTCGTCTCAAATAAAAGCCAAATATAGTGTTGTTGTCGTCAAACAAATAAGATATCGCTATAATAGCATTGCTTCGGATTCCGTCACAGAAAATATTGGATCGGATGCCGTCCTCTCAGTCAGGTTTCAGTCTCAGCATCGGTGCCGAAGAAACACAACACTCGCAATCAGTTATCGCTCACAATTGGCTCCAAAACAAACACCATTTGGCTCTAAGACAAGCCATCAAATCGTTTCCCTTGATATTCATTCATGAAATCCATTTTAAAGTCAAATTAATTTTTATCTAATGTTTTCTATTCTTTTAAATGACTTTAATGTTTGGAGTTTAATGAAAAACGCGTTTTTAATGAAGTTTTATGTATTTGAAAAACTTTTAATATATTGTAAAATAATTGACGCGGAAATGGATCGCAAGTCCATTCCCCTGGAGAGGAGTGGGAGAGGGAGGGGAGAGTAAGAGAGAGCCATTGAAGGAGCGGATGAGTAGAGAATGGTTGCACTCATTTATCTCACTTAAGTGCGTCAAAAAATATGATAAATTTGGTTCGGACTCAGTGTAAAAATGGGTGGAGAGGTATATAGAAAGTGAAAAGCAATGCAACAAAAGTTGAAATAAAAATGCGAACTATAATAGCAAAAGAAAAGAAGAATAGCTGTTCTCTGGATATGTCTAACTCTTAGGACCACTATTTTGAGACCGAGGTCTGACTCGACGATGAATAATGTGTTTGAGAGTCAGTCAGTGATCAATTCATTTATAAAGCAATACAATTGATGGCAAAGAAGGCCAATGGAAAGGGAATGGCAGTGGAGAGGCATTGGAGAAGCTGTGGAGAGGCTGTGGAAAGTCAGTGGAGAACCAGTGGTTGCGATGGATGGCCAGTAAATGGTCGGTTCCAAAGATGTATTAAAGTGTTGTTCTGTAGAAAGAATGCCATTTCTGCGGACATCTCAGACTTGTTTGTAGTGTTTCCTCTCAGACCTTTCATCCCCTCCCTTACCCTCTCATATCCTCCCTAACCCTCTCTAACCGCACACTCGTATCGCAAATGTTCTCTATTTATAGAGAACTAACAAAAGCAAACCAAAGCCGTCAATAATTTTTTACAATCAGACACAGTGTTAGTGAGTGTTGGCTTCGGTAGACATGGTTCGCAACTTTTCACTCAAACTGTTTATCTTTTTATTGAATTGTTCGCTGACTTATTGAAAAGTTTTGCTCACTTTTAGCCAAAACTTTATTTATTATTGCGAATCAAAATAGTCATCAATACTTGAAATGGTTTTCGTCGTCACAACAAAGGCCTGAGTGCGAGGTATTCATAGACCAGAGACTGAATGGATCGACAAATCGTCACAATTATAACCCAAAGTCAACAGAAAGCGCTTTCATTGCATTTAACGATAACTTCATTGAATAAGTGATAGACTTATGGAATAATGTATTAGACATCAAACCATCGAATTTAATCGGTTTGGCGACGAATACAATACAACATTGTTTCCCATTGTTTCCATTCCACTGTTAATTAAATGGTTTTCACATACAGTGACGAAAAACTATTATCCGATTACATAATAAAGTGCTAACAAAATATACTTTTATTCAAATGCCTTACGAATGAAGCGATACTTAAAATGCAAACAAACCAACAATACGTTTGTTTATTCAAAAAATATTCCTTAAATAAACATTTTAAACAATTTTAATACCTTTTTACTGAAAAATGTTATAATCGTTGAGTGAAAACCATTTATTTAAAAAAAAAATCTTAACTGGTTTTCACTGACTGTGCAAATGATATGATATTCTGCTGACACGGGATCTGAAGAAAAAGTGATGTTATTATAAGTGAACACAAGTATGCCTTCAATGAGTAATAGCATTGTAGCCGACAATCCATATGAGGCACAAAATATTGGACACTTTATTACCAGACCTTTCGGTTGTGAAGAAAATTACTTTTTTCAGAATAATAAACAATTTCATGTAAAGTCATCTTTACTTCCATTCAAAGTAATCCCGATTTTTCCAATACTTCAATTTGAAATCAACTGATCATTATTTGTGATCAGGTTTTTGTAGATGAGGTCAATTGAGAACCAGCTCTATCTCAATGTTGACCTCCCTTTTGGTCGCACAGCCGTCACATTCCTTCAGAGAAGCGAAACTTAATTTAATATAAAGAGAAAGTATTGCTTATATTCGTTATATTCCTTATAAACTTTGTTTTATTGCCACTTCTTTGCAACGAATAACACAATCGGACTTCACTTTGAATAAAGACATTATGACCTCTCAAGCAATCAGAGGCTAACTTAAGAGACGCTATTTCTCCAAAGACTCAAATGATAGGCTCAACAGAGAAGTGTCGGCAAAAAAGTGAACAAAAAAGACAAAACTCTTCAGTTATGCCTTATATTTGGCGATCATTCCTAAGCTCTGTTCTAATCATTTACTATATCTGTATTCAGGAATGGCCTCAAGGGATACATTACCAGAACTATCGGCAAATTTTGAGACATTTCAAACTATAATAGACTGAAAGAACAAGTTTGAGATCTCATAAGTTATTCACTGGAGTTAATCACTTGTGATCTATAATATCATTAATCAATCCATTTATTGTCACATTTGAGGCACACTTTCACAGACTGTTTGAATAAATGTTTTCATTGGTTTGAAGAGGGCTTTCATTTCAAAGCCATTGATGTTCGCCCATTGACACCGAGAGCATAGTCGAGAGCATAGTCGAGGGCATAGTCTTCGGGAGAGAAAGAGAGAGACAGAGAGTGAGAATGAGCTGAAAGTTAAGTCATTTTCAACTTTTGAGTCGCGAATGTTTTGCAATTGATTTGAAATTCTAATACAAGAGAATTGTTTTAAAAGAATTGCCGATAAATCCATTTCGAGGGATAAGTTTCAAAATAAGATACTTTGCATTAAAGGGATGAAAAAGTTTGGTTTGTATTTGAATTTCTGGCCAATTCCTCGATCGCTGACACTTCTATGATCTTTGTCCTTATCGCTCATCATTTGTATACATATTTCAATATATAAAAAGTTCCCGAATTTTAAAAGAATAGAAATTTGATCCTTCGGTTGGAGTAGTTTTGATCCTCAAATGGAAACTTTGAGCCGAACTCAACTCCACTATTAAAATATTCATTTCAGTTGAACAACAATTTGCGAGTAAATCGATAGTCTCTCAGCAAATAACCTCTAATTATCAAGTTTTTGGGAGATTAGAGATCAGCGATGATAAGCAAGATCTCAGAGCTCGAGGCCTTTAATTGCATCTCAGCTCTGATGTAATTATAATTTTCACTCAGAGATAGCTCGGAGTAAATGCAAGTTTTATGTATTTGAAACCCCGAGTAATACCCGAATACCCGAGTGGTGTCTCTAAAACCCAGGATATTGTCTCTCAATTTATAATCGTCTCTCGAATCACACAATTTGTTGTCCTTTTGTACAGTTATGCAGAAAAGTGTGTTTTCAGGGCTGACTCGAGTGTAAGTCATTCGCCAATCGATGGCCAAAACACTGAAAACGTTTTTAAAATGCATTTCATTGTTATAAATGGTTCTCCGATGGAGTGTCGGGTTTGCAGAGTTCGGGTCTTAGGCTTCAGTTGTGCCATACTTTGCATTCGCACACATATCTAGTGTTAATCGATTGATAAATATTGTAATAGAAAGGAGTCTCTAATAGTTTATTGTCGTTGTGTGTGTGCGCTCGGGTATGGTATGGTTGGACCCCTTCTATCGGTTCTCAATTTTAAGACCGTTATTATGTTTCTCACATTTTTTCGCTCAGAACCCGAGTATCCAAAGATATTGCGATCCCCTGAGGAAAGTGTAGATCCAAGAGATGAATAACATTTGGGCATAAAAGTCGATCTGAAGAAGAAATAAAAATTAGGAACTTTTGGCTCGCTTTGGAGCGGAAGGCGAAGGAAGCGACCAATTTCTTGTGGCCACCATTGCTTGTTAGCCACGCGAGACCGCTCTTCCCTATTGTTAAGACATTCATTGGATCCGTAAATAATCTGCAATTGATATACAGGCCATACAATACATACCGAGCCATACATTTCGATACCGACATCAGTGTTGGCATAAATTTTTATTCTATTTTCAAAGATATATAGTTTATGACAATAAACGGAAATCCGGATATCGTTCGGAATTATATTTTACTCACAAATCGCGTGAATTTCAATACCTTTGAGCTTAAAATGGATTTAATTCTGGATTTTCATTAAAACAAACACAAGAATGAGATATAAAAGAAATTCTTATACTTTGTGTAAATTCTTATTTATGTATATAATATCCAAAGGAATAGAAAGAATCGATTTCAGTGATCGCATGCCTTCAATACTTGTGTGCAGTCATTGCAGGCCTTCTATTATTGTTTTATTGAAGTCATTGATGTAATGATAATTCGTTTTCCAGTCATTGATCCCCTTCGGACTCATTTCTGAATTACTCCTCATTTCTTACCTTAAGGCCAATCATAATCATAATTATTTCAGACAATCATATTGTTCTCTCTCGCGAAACAATTGATCCAAACATTAGATCGAATTTACATCAATTAAATAATAAACTTATTTTCCCTTTTCATTCATTTCATGTTATATTGAGTTCAAATTGCAATCCCTTTTGAGATTCGATATTGGAATCTAAGATATTTTTGAAAATAAAAATAAAAATATAGCTTTTAATTGAATTAATTTAAATTTTGATGAGAATATCGTATTTATTTCAAGTGTTTATTCATATTTCCCTTTGTTTACTTGTTTTAAATGATGAATAAAGCAAATAACTAAACAATTTCTTAACCGAGACGTTACGATACAATCCAAAAGAAATGAGAATCTTATGATCGATTCAAAACACAATTTATTTCCAAATGAATACAATGCAAACGATTTGATCTAATCTTTGTTCAGAGTCTCGGTTTGCGATACTATCGACGGGCGAACTCCTGATCCGCAACTCATCGAAGCTCGACATCGGGTCCTATAAATGTCAGACTCGGCATCAGTTGACGCATGAAATGGTGACCAGTTCTGTGTCCGGACAGCTCATAGTGACCGGTGAGACACTTATATCAACATTTCATTCGTAGAGTATTTGCTTTTCAAACAAATTGAGTGAAGACTTGAACGCAAATAAAGCGATCGCTATATTGAGAAACGCATAACAGCTATGAAAAAGTTTGGGCGAAGTCGTCATTAGAGCGTCTGTTTGGACAAAAGTCTACAAACATTTAGGTTTAAAGCAATTTAATGAGTTATTTGATATAAAATTATCGATCGATTCAGTTCTGTCTGAGTCACAAAATATGGAATCATTTGCATTAATGTCACATAAATTATAATTCATTTCAATTAGAGGTTTGGATAGAAAAATAAATTATTTGATAAAAGTCTTGTTCGAAGTGAAACCAGTTATCAGTGTTTCTAAAATAATATAAACATTAATATCAATAACTCTTTGTTTAGAACCTCACGGAGGGATCGCTCCTCGGATTTGGAGTCACTCTTCGGTGAAAGGATGGGTCGGCGACAACGTTGAGTTGGTTTGCGTGGCTCAGGCCTGGCCTTCGCCGCACTACAGGTCTGGACAGTTATACCGATATTAACACACAAACGAATCAATCATTTGTAGGCTTTCTCTAAAAAATATTCTTATATTGCTTTCATTTTCCGGGCCTTTACTCGATATGTGGAAACACTTTTCGTCTTTGATTATCAATATGTGTCACAACTGAGCAGATGGTATAAAGAGGACGAAAGCGGTCTCATATCGGCGATTGTGTCGACACAACACATGCATATATACGACTCGTTTCTGATTATCAATCAGGTTATGGCACACCATTCGGGGAAATGGATTTGTGCCGCAAATAACTCTGTCGGAGAAGAGAAAGTCGGCATCAAATTGATGGTCATTTCTCCTATTGTTGCCCACATTGAGCCTAACTTATTGGTGGCCGACATCGGCAAAAGTGCAACATTTAACTGTAGTTTAACCGGTAATCCAATCAACTCACATGTGATATGGCTTAAAGACGGCCGTCCATTAATCACCGATGCATTCAATGCCGCAATCAGTGACGGAAGAGTCCGTCTCATTGAGCCCTGGCTTCTGAACATCAGAAATGTCATCAGAGAAGATGCCGGTCCGTAGCACTCATCCAATTACACCCTTGTTTGACCTGCCCTTCTGTGGCTTTCCCTCTGTGCCTTTCCCTCTGTGTCCTCCCCACCCCTACCCTTCCATACACTCAAAACTCAGACCCCTTTGAAAGCAAGTCTTCGTTGCCTTCAATGCCTTAAAGCATACTTTCGTGCAATGCGTTAACACATCAGTCAATACGAGTCAACGAATTGAGTGAATCCTCTGTTTTGGAAGTTTCGCTGAATTTGTTGTTAAAACCGACAAAAGTTTGTAATTAAATCTCAATTTACATAATTATACTTAATTTATATTCGCAAACATGTGTTGTGTTCAGCAAATTGAATACATTTTTATATATTTGACGATTAACTGATTGTTTAATTAGCGATTTTCCGATCGAAGTCTAACCTGGGCTGAGGAACACCGGGTTTTTAGTTTAGTCTTAATGAAATACAGACTCATTAGACTCGTCGCTACTTTCCTTAATGTTATTCATTATTTTTCGTCTAATTTATTTTGAGATTTACTTTATTTACTTTTAATTTTGCTTTACTTTAAGATCAATATTAATATTAGGAATTAGTTGAGACCCAAATGCAAAAGTCGTAACGGCTTTAGAGAAACGACACTTCAGTTGTAAACAAATTAAATTTAAACAATCGGACGAATCGATTATCCATTAGTCGGGGTCTGAGTTCGCCGTTCTCTCAGTCAATAGTTGTGATACATCTCAAGAGTGGAATCACTTAAATGAAAATTTCGATTCTTTGCCGAACAATAGGTTGTTATCAATGTGTGGTTCAGTCTGAATACGAGTCCTCTCAAGCGAGCGCTCAGCTCAAGCTCGGGGATAGCGCTCCGATTCTGTTGGACACGTTCAAAGACCAGCTGACCGTCGAGTCGGGCGCTTCGATATCGCTTCGATGTTCGGCCTCCGCGTCACCGCTGCCGCAGATTAAGTGGTATTTGGATGATCAGAGCATTAGTGGAATGTCGGGCCGCTATCGTCTCGGAGATTATGTCACACATAACGGACATGTGATTAGTTTTGTTAATATAAGTGCCGCACGTGTTATAGACGGCGGAGAAGTAAGTGCCTTAACATTGCTTACATCTATAGCCCCGGTCTTTGCACTCGATTAGCACTGTTTTAAATAGATATCACACTTTCTATTGGCGATCAATACCACTCTTCTTCTCTTCAGTTTCATTTGATTCTCTTCATTGGATTCCCACTCAAATGAATGCTGTGTTTTGTGTTTCACCCGAATGTCAGCCCTTAAGTAGAAAAGAAAAGTTTATTCACTTTTGCGATACTTTTTTATTGACTGTCCATTAATTCGTTGCGAAAAATGGCTTTCATTGCAATTATTTCAAAGGAATGTGTTATTAATGGAAATATTTTTATAATAAATCATTGAAAAGCCATTTATTGGCGAATTATCTGTTTGTGTCGGCTCTACAAACATATATTCATTGATATTTCGCTCGGTTTTAGTGAAAATTAGTGTTTAGACTGAATTTTTTTAATTAATTGCTTTTTAAAACTCATTATTCAATAAGTGTTTGGAAAGAAATGGTTTTGAGATGTGATATATTTTTCTGGAGAAGCGATGAAATGCAGAAAAGATAATAAACTTTAGCTTTTGTTATGTTTGGCTCTGAAAGTCTGATATTTGAGAAAATCAATGGTCAGAAGGAGTGCCATAACTGACACAAAATTAATTTCTCTCATTTTGTCATTGAAAGTATCGATGCATAGCCGTTAACGACGCCGGACAGTCGTCATATACTGCTAGAGTGAATGTGGTCGGAACGCCATCACTTCGTCCGTCATGGCTGTCATCTTCATCAACGACAACAAATATTAATAATAACACTTTTACTGTTGTTTCTGGTCGTTCGATATCAGTGCGATGTCCAGTCATAGCCTTCCCGATCGAGAGCCTGGTCTGGCAGCACAAGTCCAGTACTCTCCCCGTCAATCACAGACAGAAAATCGAACCCATTATTAATGGCATCGGCGGTAAACTTCATATCACTAATGTTCACCGCAATAGCGATCAGGGAGACTATTGGTGTACTGTCAAGGTATCCATTCTATCCGTTCTTACCGTTCGGTTCTAATCAAAACTCTTCGGTTAATTAAATATTGCGAACAATATGAGACAAAATTTGAAACCAAACCAATAGAAATAGTTTGAGACTAATGGGAAATAATTGTTGAAATGGTTTTTGGGTTTGCGTTGAGAAAAGAGTATTGAAATTAAATCGGATTCTTCTTTCGCTAACAAATTCAGGTCTAATCTAACGGATGTGAACTCACGAGCGATGCGTTTCGTGGACCGCATTCCTAACCAATTGCTGTCTTATATCTTAAGGGATTTGCTTTTATATGAATTTGTTTTTCTTTCGACACGAAATCAGACGTAACGGAGAGAAAGTAGTCATAAAATGATGGCTCAAATAAATGTTTTTATGCATTCAATACAAATACGATTCTTAAATGTTTTCAAAACAATCCAACGCTTCAAACCATACAAACATGAATCAGATTTTTTGGCAACAATTCACTCGAGCTATAAAACAAACAAACTTATCAGTAAATTATTGCCAACACATTCGTGCGATCGGACAGAGATCTCAGCCATCATTTTGGATGAGATTGGAGTCGGAATTGGTTTCAATCCGATTGAAGTATGAATTGTTTGGAGAATTAAATGAATTGAAGTATGAATTGTTTGATCGAATTCGATATCTTTTAAGAAGTAATTATTGAGATTTGAGATTCAAAAATATCATTTCCTTCAAACTTCAATTATATCCTTCAAAGTCATCAATTTTATGGTTTATTATAATTTCAAAATAGTTTTGACGCCATATTCTCTTAATTATCGCTTTGAAAACTAATTTTGAAAATCACTTTCAGAGAAAACTATATTCTTTAGAATTATAGTAGCGATGAAATTGCTTTAAATTAGAGTTCAGTTATTAATATCGATAAATATAAGACTTCGGACGTGATATGAAATCTAAAACAATCTCCAATTGTTGGCTATAATCGCAGCCATTCTCCGATTGAGCCCATTCTTATGGCTATAGCAATAAATTT
>JAQGAJ010001204.1:0-10651 GCA_034689365.1 Liebstadia similis
ACAACCCTCTCCTCGGACTAACAGCTAACGCATAGGCATAGGCTAAGGCATAGCGTAAGGCGGTGAATGTCCTAGTAGTCAATAAATCTCAACAAATGTCGTGAAAATTCTTATTTATATTTCCACTCATTTTGGATATCAATCCAAACAATGGTTACACAAATATATGTGCAATAAAGGGGTTAAATGTTTATATTGTTTTTTAGTTTAGGCACTAAATCGAGTTCAGCCGACAAATACACAAATCACTAATCGCTTGCTATTCGCTAATTAGTGGCCAAACAAAAGGCAAATATCGCTAACAAAACACATTAAATGTTTATTCAAGTGATGACACGATTTGATAATTAGTGAAAGTCATCGCTTAACTAAAACCTTATTTGGCTTAAGATTGGATCAGCTCTTGATCTGGAAAATGATTTATTCCTAACAAACATTGACTTCAAATGCAATCACATCTCAATTGGATATCACTTTTGATAAATTGTTTTAAAATTTAAACTAAATCTCCAAAAATCCATAAATCAAAGCAAACTATCAGTAGAGCGGAAGACCTAAACCATAATCATCTGATCTTAAATTCCAATCACAACTAAATCTAAAGAATAATTGATTTTTTAGACATTAACCATAAACCGAGTCATCGAATGATCGAAAATTCAAGAAAACCTTTGACTGTTTGACCCGAAAATTGCAAATCTATTTCCCGAATATATTAAGAGATAATCAAAGAATTAATGATAACCTTTGTTGACATTCAAGTGATAGTTATTGAAGTTCCCGACGTAGAAGAACTCTTGTAGACCAATGTATCGACGACTACAGACGCCACCCGTGATGGAGAACCACTTGGGCTGAGCTAAAGCCGTGGCCAAAGTTGCGATCACTATAATCGACATAATTGCCGATAAGACGTTCCGTTCTTTGTCTCCATTTCCGATCGGATTGTTATTCAAATGAGATAACAAACGATTGTCGCGAATCGATGACCAGTTGTTATTAGATCCCAGAAGAAGGGGATAATGGGATGAATGACGGTATAGATGTGAGTGCGGCGGTCGGCACAGCGGCTGCTGACCAGTACTGTGTGCGGGACTCGCGCTCTGCGAGCTCTGCCCCGACCCGAACAGTGAGGTCGACGACTCTCTCCGCGATGTACGCTGACTATCACCAGCCGACTGGTCAGCGGCTGCTCGGCTCGGGTGGACGGATGACTCAACTGGTGAGGTGTTTCCGATATTGGAACCGTTTCTTTGCAGACGAATCCAAGATATGTCTATTGATCGCAGATTTTCGGGAATTCTGGTCACCAAAGACTGGATCCGATTGTAGTAACGGTTCAATGGATTACTAGTTTCGGACATTGTCCTCGAGTTTATCGGTTCTTCGGTCGGATCAGTCATACATTTGAGATCATTGTTGAAAATCACAATCAACTGATCCCTTCAGACGAAGACATACTCTTTCACAACAAAGTCAACCATTTGTGTGACGTTTTTGACCTCACTTTTGGAACCTTTTTATGCAATCATTTCACTTGGATTTCAATGAAACCAATGGTTTGAAAATGAATTACGTTTTCGAACAAACATATGATTTGAATGAATGTAAACAAAGTTTTGTTTTGAAAAAGTTTTTTGTCTTAAAATCGGATTTGAATTCAATTATGAGTTTGTTATTCAAATTAGTTAAGAAGAAGTATAAGAAGTTTCGCTACCATTTGCTCCCGAAGTGGTTGACACCGATTCTATGGCCCGACAGTGTCCTCAACTACCCGTGGAAGTGCCGCCGATTTCCCGAATTGACTAAAGAATTTTTGAACGAAAGGCGTGTCCGCGAAGAATCAAATCCAAGACAAAAGCTGTCAATCGATAGCTATCGGCAACTAATTGCCGACGAAAAGTCCGAGAATATGGTCAGAAGTGTTGTCGATCGCTATAACAAGCATTTATTCAAATCTAAATGGTGTCCGACAACTGTGACAATCGAAGACATGGATTATATACTCAAGAATATCGAGTCTTTTAATCGCATTAAACGACAATTAGATTATCTCTTCATCAAAGAGTTTGATAAATGGCGTCATCAGAAGGTGATGGCCCAGGTGAAAATCTTCAAAGAGGAAGAAAAGAAACGCAAACAAATTAAAACCATCGGCTGCTTCGATGACCAGAACCAACTTCAATACGGTTTTTGGCGAAATTCATTATTTTCCCGATATTACGAATCAGGAGTCAGAAAGTATTCTCTGAACCATCTAAGAGTGGGAACACTCTTCGGTCAAAAAATGGTGATCGACTGTTCCTTCGACAAAGAAATGCAAGAATATGAGGTTCAGTCAGTTGGCCGACAAATGGCCAAAATCTATCACATGAATCGGTATATCACCGAACCATTTGACCTTCACTTCTGTAATTGCAATCATGAGTCTCGAGTGATGAAGAACTTCCTGAAGTACATGAGACCCATCCAAGAGTCTGACCTCAAGTACTGTCTTAACATTCACACCGAGTCGTATCTGAAACTCTTTCCCGACCAACGACTTATTTACTTATCCCCGGACGCGAAGATTACAATGGAAGAGTACGACCACAACGCTATTTACATATTGGGCTCATTGGTCGGTAAGACCTGTCGGTTACCGCTCACTAAATGGAAAGCCATGGATGAGGGCCTCGAGTGCTACAAATTTCCTATTCATAAATACGTCAAATTGAGGTCATTAGTGAAGAAGACTCTTAGTTTTCAGGGTTGCTTCAAGATATTGCTTGAACTTAAAGACCATAATGATTGGGAGCAAGCATTCAAACGAGGTATTCAAGAACATAAGCTCAAAGATAATTGAATTATTAATATTTTTAATTATCAAATGGTTTATAAATTTGATAAATTAGATGATCATTTACAACAAAATCATTAATCCTAAGATGATTATATAGATTTCGAAATAAACTATACATTAAATTAACGAATTTTAGATAAATTCAATTACAAAGAACTCTCGGAAATGTCTGTAGAACTTCCGTCTGACTCTTCGCGCAGAAGACTTTGAGTTTCGGCTACTCTTTCGGCAATGTTTTCCTTCAAAATATCGGTGAAATTCATGTATTGAATAACCGAATCCGAGGCAATTCGTGTCAATACAATTGGGGGCAGATTTAAGACGGCGTCGATCACACTCTGGTCTGTGAAGTAGTCTGAATAGCATTTGGACAGTAATGCCACGAATGAGACCAATCTGTTGATGAACGAGACATCAATTGTGTCCATATGTTTGAACAATTGGATCAGTGCCTGGACATCGATCAGTCCGACACCAGTCCGAGCTCTTATATAATCCTTCATTTGAGTAAACGCCTGAAGCTCTACAACTGTTTCCTCTTCAGCGAAGAACTCTTCGATAACATTATCAGATTCTTCTTTAGTGACAAATGCTTTACACATAAAGATATTTAACAATTGTTCGTATTTTTCATTATCTTTTTCGAAGAAGTCTTTGAGCAATAGATGAAAGTCTACTAAGAGTTCTTTGATTTTGTCGATGTATTCAAATTTCTTTTTCAGACTTTGAGCCGCATTTCTATTCGAGAAGATTATTGATAACTGGAAGTCATGTCTTTTGGATGAAACGAGAATTTTTGCAAATAGTGTTCTCACAATCAGTTGATTGCGAAAGATCTTTGCGATCGTTTGCACTCCGATGTCATCGGAATAGCAAATCAGTTGCAAGAGATTTAGCATTTTGGTCGACATATCAGTCATATTGTCGATCAGATTTCCTCTGAAGATCTCTTCCATCCAAGCCCTGGCAAAACAATACTAATTGTCAAATTGGATAAAGAGATAGATATCAATACTTTTCTCCTTCGAGATCAGTGTAATTGTATTGTAAGAGACAAGCGGTCGACAACTTGAAGAAGTAATGGTTAAGTGATTTACAATACTTTTTTCTAATCGTATTAAAAACATTTGCAACTGCTATCTGAACTCTTTGGCGAACTTCGAGGTCAGTGTCGCCAATGCGGGCGACGAAGTGTTTCATTAGATTCCTGTCCAGAATATTCTCCAATTCGTTACAATTCTCGATCACAAGTGTCGACTGTTTGCGAATAATTGAATCTAAATCTCGAAGTCTTTTCTTGAGATTCTCGACAATCGTTGAAACAATGCGTTCATCGATTTGTGTCTGAAGTAATACTTCGGTGATCTCAACGCAAACAATCCTTATTTCAGATTCAGAATCGGTGAAGAGTTCAAGAAATCGTAACCAAATTTCTTTCAGTTCTTCTGTAATCAGTTCTCTGCAAATATCAACAGTGAGAAATTCCCCTTTCAATTTGAAGTCCTCTTTCAATTTGAAGATTGATCTCAAGATGAGAACCATCTGATATCTTCTTCTTGGGTCCGTGTGAGACAATTCGTGGCATATAATCCAAGGATATTCTCTGCAAAGATTGATGAAGAATGAGGGGATCGAATCAACGCCTTCAAAGACCTGATCCGAGTCTTCAACTGATTCATCAAAAGAGGCCACAAGAGCTTTCATGGTATAAGTGATCACTTTATCCCTTTTGTCGCTAATAAGAAGCGCTGAATACTTCTGATAAGCCAATTGGTTTTGCTGTAGATATCACTTGATTAAGAAGTGGTAAGAAAATAGAAAAAAGAGTTGACTCACTCTTCGGGTGGCAATCATTGCCTGCAATATATCTTTGAGTCTATAGAAGTCAACTAAACTTCTGTCCATTATTTTAAGTATTAATACATTTAAATGGCTTTTCGGACACTATTTGACGACCATTTAAACATTGATGAAGTCATCAGAGATGCGCAACAAAGGGATTGGTCATAGATTTTGATTTTACCTTCACTATTGAGACAAATTTCGTCGATCAACATTTTTAGAAAATCTTGGTTAAAAAATTCAAATCCAGATATAAATTAACTTTTAAAAGGTATGATTAAACAAATATGATATGAAAAAGTTTACCCTCTGCTCAACTTTGGACATTTAAATATCATCTCAACTTTATTAATCATGGGATAATTTAATGCATTCAGAGTTTACCCAAATGAGTTTAGTCCTTATTTGGATTATTTCTAATGATGGTAAAAATACAATTTTTGGATAATACACTTTCTATTATTCATGAATAATAGAGACCAAAAAATTTCCTCGCATTTTACCAACTCTAATTATTTCCCAAACATTGGTCAATTGGAAGCATTTCCACATGTGCTACAATTATAATTTAATTTACCATTATAATTTAATAAAATAGTTTTTGTGAAGAATATACTGAACGATGCTTTTCATCCAACATGTGATGCAATTTGAACCAAAGAAGAAAAGTAAGTCTTTTGATTCTTTAGCTGATTGCGCAAGGTGATGCTTAGCAGTAATAAATTATGCTAATTTTCTGGATTAACTACACTTATTCAGAATTATGAACAGCAAGTAAACAAAAATTTATTTCATATCTAATTACTCGAAATAACATGAAATGTCTGTTCATATCAATTATTGAGTTTAAATTGATTATTTCCTTTGACTTAAATTACATAATCCTTTTACATTACACAATTTAGCGCCATGCTAACTTGATTTTAGAGTCGATTAAATCAAATTTAAAGTTTAAAACTCGATTAATGGTGAATAAACAAGTTTAAATAGGAAGTAAACGAGGTTGAAATGGTTGAAACGAGTCTTTGAGATGATGTTCAAAATGATGAATCGCTCGTTCCTTTGGTTTGTCGGCCAAAACGCGATTCAATCAATAAGTTTATCAAAATTAATGACTTTTAATATAAAATATTTAACTTTTAATATATATATAAAATTGATTGCTTCGGAAAAACAGAGAGAAAGAGTCAGACAAATGAAAGACACAACTATTGCCTTAAAGACCAAGAGATTTATGATTCGATGGTTTTTCATATTTCACTTCATTCACTCAATTCCTGTCTTATCTCAGACTCAATGGCAGAGAATTTATTTGAAAATCTCATTGTTTGCACAAAAATTTCCGTTCGTTTTCTTCAAATTTATATTTATTTTAATCATTTTTCCCTCTGTTTCGCAACACTTTCTCTTTGGGTATAATTTGATTTTCATGGGGCGAACACTCGTCAGGACTAACACATTGTGCAAACAAAATCATAATTTTCATTCATTTTGAGACAATTCAAGAATAATAGTTGAGATCATAATTCAAAAGTCAATTTCATTTTGACTCAAATTTCTATGAAAATTCAAATCTGAATTAATGCAAACATTTCGTGATTTCAACACTAATTACTTTACGAATTACTTTTACACAAATATCTTGATTTTCAAACAAATTATTCTCGTTTTACATGATTAGAGCGAATGAAGAAAAGCATTTTCATTAATATTTAACTTGATTTTGGTCGAGATATTAGAAAAACAGAAGCCGTGGATATCTCGTTGACACGACGTCGTATTCATCGTGTATTTGCTCGATTACATTAGATGTAAGAGCAGATCCGCGCAAGGGATCAGTTATATCCCCCGACAATACATTTGACCATTTATGCCACTAATCCTCTTTAAGAGGACCTTTTACTACAAGTTATGATCAGCAAAATTGACCTGGCATGTTTGTCAGCGATGAATTTTGATTCGCTCATTCCTGAGTTAAAGAGAAATGTTAACTTTAATTATCTCAAACTATCTTTACATAAGACAAGTGTTCTCTCCCTTCCCTCCAGTTCTCCCGCTCTCTCCTCTCGCTCATCCTCCCTCTCTCTCTCCTTCTCTCTTCTCTCTGTTTCTCCATTCCATTCGTGCAAAAAGTAATTTCGATAATTAGCATCATTTCAAGAGTTTGTCGTTTGAATGCATTTAATGTGTTATTCTTGTAGAGCGAGTGTCGATCCGTCGGTTCCTCCCATTCCTCCCTTTCCATCCCTAATCGACGATCGGGTCTGAGAGGTCTGAAGCGTTCTGACAATTGGTTCGATCCGTTTCTTCCTTCCTATTCTGAGCCCATTTTGAGTCCATTCTGATCTCGTATAATGTCTTGTCGTTATATAAGCACAAAAAAGCCTAAACTAATAGACAAACATTCGTTTATAAGATGTTAAGACTTCTAATCTCTGGAGGAATGAAAGCGAATGCGATATTAAATACTTTGAGACATACATCGGATCAAAGGAAGGGATGGAAGGGATGCCCAGACAGAGACTGTTAGTGGATAACAGATAAAAACTTATAATACACTTCTGAATGGCATTACATAAGCGCATAGACAGTGAAGGCCTGACAGCAATGCGCTGTCAGTCTGTGAGCACATCCGACAATCGATATTCTGAATGCGGCCGACCGTCAGGAGTGGAGTAACTGCCGTACGGACTGACTCGCCTTGACTTGGATGGTGTTGAGTCTGGCGACGACTGGCTCTGGCATTGAGTTCCTGAGCTGTGGCAGAGAATCGCTTCACATAGGGATGACTGTCTCTAACATGTGTTGTTCGGAATCGAATCCAATCTCTGAACTACAGAGCATTATCATTAACAATATGGTGGCCATAAAATTCATATGAGAGGACTGCCGTCAGTCGAGCCCAGTCTGGACTGAGGAGTCGGTCGTTCTAATTGGCTCTTCAGGTCTATTGTGGTGGCGTTGAGGCTCTCCATTAATATCCCATCAGAACTGTTCTGAACTGTTGGCCATATATTGGTCTCCAATCGATATAATATAATGTTTAGTATATCTGTAATAAAGTGTTTTGTGATAACTATAATAACACTTCTCTTCTCATGCCTTTCATCCGACGCTTCCAATACTCATATTCCTAGTAATGCCCGACAATTAGATATCGGTCTTAAGAGTAAGACTGTGGCCGACAGTCACTCGTACGGCGTCAATGCGGTCAACGAAGGCCGAAACTCACAGGCCATGAGCTCCGGGTCAGTGGACAAGGCGTCCTGTAGTGTGAAAGACGAGTGTACGAAGAATAGCTACTGCGATAAGACGTCCCATCGGTGCAAATGTAACAGCGATTATGTGTCTGTCCACCAGTTCAAGAACGGGTCTTTCGTGACCAGCGTTCGGCCAAAGTGTCTACCGATGGCCAAATTGGACGATCGGTGCGAAAGTGACGAACAATGTGTTGTTCCCCATACGAAATGTCAGCAACACGTCCCGAGCCATGGCTTCAACAACGTGACTTTGTACCTCTGCAAATGTGAACATGGCTTCCACTCGGAGGACAGGGAAGAAATGAGTTTCACAAAAGATAATCAAAAGATTGTGAGCCGACCCGTCTGTGGAGAGTTCACACAAAACGGCAACTCATGGATCGGAACCTTTGCCATCGTATGCATAATGTTGTTGGTCATACTCATCGGCGGATTCATCGGTATATTACGGTTCCAAAGATGGAAACAGAGGCCAATGGCAGCCACAGTGACCAGTCTTGCGGCTCACGGCCACACTCCGCACCTGATGTCGTCGAGTCCGCCCCCAATGGGTTCAGTAGAGGCAGAATTCCAAAACGATTTCATCCAAGTCTTTCCAATGCATCACTTGGAACCACTTCCAGATAAGAACACCGCACATGAGTTTGTCATTAAATGAAACGCTTCCAGTAGTGACCGATCCATACCTTTCACATTCTATAAACGCATCCATTCATTCGTTTCTAAAGTCTATCGATATCTCAAAATCTCTTAAAGCAAATACACTCCAACTGACGGACGGATTTGGCGCTCAAACACTCAGAACCTCTCCGAAGACTAAGACTCGGAGGCGAACAGTCATTGAATACCATTAGCCAAAGAGGAATCTCTTTGACTGTTGAGGGACTCACTCTTTGTTATATTGTTTGGACAAACAGACAAAAACATTGTCCGACTTAGTGTCGGATCAAATGTTTGTTACGACTGAGTGTTAAATCTGTTCCGTTATCTCATCGATGGATCGATGGATTTGTCTCATAGTTAAGGCCGGACTGACATCGACTGTCAAACTCTGGTCTAATCTTTAATGAAATTTTTCACTTGAGAGACACCAACCGAACCAAAGGCCGGTTCAGTGGGCGCACAGAATGTGTAAGTCATTTGAAAGCTTATGAGAGACGAGGCATAGGATTAAACAAATTCTTAATATTAATTAATTAATTATTTCAATTTGTAATTGTAATCAATTAAATGTATTTATTCTATAATCAAATGTATTATATAATAAATAATTTATAGTCTCGACCGACGAAACCCCAGAACACAACTCAAAGAGCCTGTAATCGGATTCTTGTCTCTTATTCTCCGATTCTGTCTATTATTGTGAATCCTATCGGATAAGTGTTGCCTCACTATTGCCATCCATTTAGCCCTAAAATCAAAGGTCAGATCCCTTCAGATCCGTTGACTAACCCAATGCCAGTTCTACTTAAGGCCCTAATTGTATGTAATCATTGAATATTTCAATTAAATTAAGTTTGCGTTAAATGTCAGATAAACGGAATGTCATTTTGAAATTTTGTTGCCTCTAATTCTTCAGATTTTAAATTGTTTTTTAATGTAAAGCCAGAATCGTTGGGTTTTGAGGACTGGCGAAGAGGAGAGGCATCACTACTCGACTCCCCTAATGATTATTAATACCGCTTCAGAGGTTTAATTGAATTTAAATGTCATTAATCCTATTTCACTTGAAATCGTTTAATGCCTACAAGACTTGTCGTTTTGTTTTGCTATTTGGCTCTGAATTTTGTATACAAAACCCAGAATATTCTGAAAATTGTTGTTTTTGCTTATTCTCTGGCTTTCTCTCCCGAAGAATAATTCTTTGCCATAATATAAACATTGAATAATAAGCGGAACAACAGAACAAACACAGAATTGTTAAGCATATTGTTGTGTATAGGCTTTTAAACAAATAGATTGTATTTAATGCGTTAACACGAATCATAAAAAGCAGAGAATTTCAAATTCTGTACCAAATTCTGTAATATAGGTATCGCTGTCTGTGTTATAGAGAAATTGAATGATCTTTTTTGCTGTCGAATAATGTCTTAATGATAGACCAATTACGGGCTCAACAAAACCGATCGGTTATTATATCCTTCGCTGAGAAGAGATATATATTGGAAGCCATATATTGTATAAAATGAGTAAATAATGTATTTTTCTCTTAAAAATTGCGGAATATTCTTGAGAACAATAGTCTTCTTCCACAAGAGCTGTGTGTAAATTCACGTAATCCTAAATAACCAGTGATTCTCGTCTTTAGAATCAGTTCTGTTTCGCGAAAATCTGACAAATTTTTGGCTCCAATAGAGGTTTGAATATATATTTTTCGGAAAACTCATGTAAAGAGATATAAATCTCTCGCTGTTTTTATTTTAGAACTTTTATCTCAATTCAATAAATTCTTATTCAATAGGCATTTCTGTTCTTTATTGTCGAGGAATCGTTTACCAGAACTCGATCGACCGATTCCTTGAGCACAGAATCTGTGCGTTTGTTATATATATTTATATACATATATATAATAATCAGAAAAAAACTAAATAAAACACAAAATAAAAGAAATTCTTGTATTCGTTATTATATTATATACACTGCGTATTAAATAAAAATGAATTATATTATAAATTATCGGTCAAATTGATTGCTCCGAACAATGGGT
>JAQGAJ010001205.1:0-10649 GCA_034689365.1 Liebstadia similis
GTTGTTTTGGTCCCTTATTTTGTGATAATTATTATTTTTAGATTTGACTCTAATTTCGATTGTATTTTCAGTTCCGATAGTCAGAGGATTTTAATTATAATGAATGTCTGATTCAGAGATGGGTTGAGATGACAATCACCGGTCTTCACAATTATTGGTCAAATCAACAAACATTAGATTACATAACGAAAAGTGAGACTATTGTGCGCCCGATGGCGATGAGGGGAGAGAGAGAGAGAGAGAGAGAGAGAGAGAGAGAGAGAGATTCCAATTAGTGATGCCTAACTAGAACTCTTGTACTGATTCGTTGCTGTGGAGACCCTTCAGAAGCAGGAATTCATGCATTTTTCCATTGATAGTAAGTATGAGAAACCGCAGACGTCAGGGAAGGGAATGCTATACTGATTGCAAGAATAATAGAATGCGATCACAGCCTATGACAGGTTGACAGCAATCAAGTGCTCCTCAACCAAAGGTATGCTGTCCTACAGCACAGCACTCGGATGTGACCACAGATTTACATTTTATAGCAGTTCTACAAATGATTATTAGTTATTAGTTAATTCTTTTTAACTAATCCACAATTGACCTGAAAGTGGAAACCGTTATTAGACTAAACACTAAGAATATAATCCAATTGAGACCCATTCGGAACAACATTTCAACATTTCTTCGAAAAACGAAACAATAGTTATCACGAGTTTTATATTGTATTCAAACGAATAACTAATTTTGAATAAAGAATTGTTGAAAATTATTGAATTATTGAATATAGCCCAATATGACTGAGTTCATTTGGTGGTTAGCTGGTTCATGACTCTAGCACCATGTGAATTCAGTTGTGACGGGTTATCTGCGACCAAAGGCTCGGAACCATCTCTGAAAAATGTTCAGTTTGTCCTTTCTGTTGATCACTAACTGAAATAATTGTTTAAGATTTTAACAAAAGCTTATTATTTATATTGAATTAACAAATGTCTTGAATTTTGTTGTATTCGAGTATAAAATGTAGAAAAACATATGCAATGAATAAAAGGGTTCTAATGTTGAATAAAAATAATTTTATTGGTTCACAAAATTCAAAAACAAAGTCGCGATAAATAATTTTCAATTAAAATCAATGTTGAAATCGTATGAATCGTTATTGAGAGCGATGTTGGTATCCATTGTCTCCGATAGTTTGTTGGCCACCTTTTCCTTACGCTTTCGGTTTTTCTTCATCTTTTTAAACAAAAGTTTCTTCTCTTTATTCATTTGCATTCCCTTCAAGTCAGTCAAGTCTTTCATATCTGAATCTTCATTGGATTTGGCTTTAGTTGATTTAACCACAATGTTTGTGGTGTTTGAATGACTACCGTCTGCTTCAACCACTTCCTCCATATGCTCGCAATCATCAACTTTTAGTATCATTTGGTCGTCATTTAACTTCAAAGTTTCGGTAAGAATGGCATCGTTTCCGTTAATGTTAGAAATTTTGTTTAATTCAGTCATTTCTTGATCGAAAGTATAGTCATTTATATCGAATTCTTTGCTCATTTGAGACACAATTTCGGCATTTATATGAGAGGACAGAGATTGGCTTTCGGGAGGAGCAGTGAAGTACTTGATTTTGCCGACATTCCAGTCGTTGAGTACTTTTCTGGCGGCGCCCTCAACGTCAAGAACACCGCCTTTCCTTAGTTTCCCGAATCGTTTGGCCAAAAGGGCTAAAAATTCAGTCACGTCTTTGAAAGCAGGCAATCGGTAGAATAGTTGCAAGTCTTGCCGATTGACTCTTTTCAAGAGTGTGTCAATAGGACTAATTAGATCAGACAAGGAGTCGACACGAATGGCGTTCCGCAGAACCATTAGAGAAGACAACTGTTGATTGTCTTCTGTTGGGTCACTTCCGGCAAATATGATTCCGGGACTGTCCAACAGTTTAATTCTTTTGTCCAATGAAATGGTTTGCATGGTTTTGGTCATACCGGGAGTCGGACCGACATTACAGGCATGACTTCGCTTCAAACTGTTAATGACACTCGATTTGCCGACGTTCGGGAAACCAACCACTCCTACAGTTATATTGGTTTTGATGTCTTTATTTCTGCAATAATTACTCAATAACTTCATGAGTATGTCTGCGCCCAAACATTTGCTCGATTCGAGTAATTTATCAGAACTGAGCAAAACATTGACTTTACTTGTGCTCAGGTTTGAGCTCTGCTTTTGAGTGCAAGCCTTGAACGCAACGGTCGGTAACTCATTGCGAAGATATTTAAGCCATTTCTCTAAATTGTCTCTCGGGATCAAATCAACTTTGTTCAGAAGCAAAATCAACCTCTTATTCGCGCCATTCTTTATCACCTCTTCTTCCACTTGAGGACAACGGCTTCCAATAGGATCGCGAGAATCTAAGACTTCAATCACGACATCTGAGGCCTCAATCACTTTATGGAACTCTTTGTAATAAGACTTCAGATTCGATGAATTATCTGAATTATTAGAAACTGATTCTTCAGATGTCTTAACTCTTTTTTCAAACTCATTGGCTCTCATTTCAGCGTCACTTTTCATGTCATTTAAATCCAATTTTCTCTTCTTCGAGAGCTGTTCTTCTCGTTGTTGCTTACGTCGATCGGTGTTTTGGTTGCGGACCAGTTGTCTTCGTTCTTCTTCTTTGCGTTTGTCTTCTTGCGCTTCTTTGATGATCTGTTCTTTGAATGGCAAAGAGTTGGGAATTCCGGGGTCTTTGGCTTTAGTCTTGTGACCACCTTTTTTGCGGATCTGTTTCTTGAGTTTTCGGTTATGTTCTCTGACCTTCTTCTCGATGTTGTACCGCCTCTTCGCGGGCACTCGTTTGCTCTTCTTCTCTGAAAGGACAAGAAGTAAGCCATCGATGGTTGAAGTGATGATAACTTACTGTGAAATCCTTTAGTCATTTCGTTTAATTACAATCAAAACAATGTCTGAATTAAAGTCCGACAAAACGTGGTTTAAATGCGACCGAAATGACCACAAATGACGTCTTCATGAGTGACAACATTTGGTTCTTGAGATCAATGAAAGCTATGATTACCGAAGCGTTCATCAGATGTCACTCTCGGATGACATTAATGGCGACCAAACGTATTGCCATTTAATGTATTGTCAATCAGTGGTCACTCACTCGAAGAGAAATCGATCGCAAACCCGATTCGGTAACCATTGTCTCACTTCTGATGACACTCATGGATGGTCTTCAATGGCAGCCAACACGCGATGAGACACTGAAGACTACGATAGACTCATTGCCAGACATTTGCCTCTCTTAGTGTCATCACTGGTGATTGGATCCGATCGTTACCTCTTTTGGAGTCACAGCTATTACTGACCTATCAATTGATTGAACACTTGAGCCCATTATTGGACATTATTTTACCAAAAGATCACTTCTGATGAATGTCTTCGTCCAGCAGTGGAGGACAGACTTCAATGTCTACCGTTTCTGATGATTGCGGTTCGAATGCAGTTCCCGAGAAGATGTCACTCACGAGTTCCACTCTAAAAGTATTTGAATCGTTGTTATGATTTGATTTAAACCCCTTTTCAATGTTCAGAGAAACCCGAAGATGGAGTTAAGTCGGTCTGATCTGCTCCGGCTCTTGTCAATCCTCGAGGGCGAACTCCAGGCTCGGGAAATAGTTATTGCGGTACTAAAGGCCGAGCAGATAAAGAAATTGTTGTATCCGAACAAGTTTGCGGCCATCGAGTCGTTCCGCTCAAAGACTATTAAACTCAACGACAGCTCTAATGCAAAGCCGAATGACTCTAATGTAGTGGAATATTGTGATCCCTGGAACGCCCTGTCCAGGGATGCCTTCGGCGCTTATGACCCATCTTTCGATAAAACAACAACAATTGCTTTGTTCAATATGAAGATGAGTCAATTGGAAGCTCTTATTGTTCAACAGAGAAGTGCTCGCAATGTACTCATGGATCAGCTGAAGATCATTGACTCCAAGTATAACAAAATTGTAGCCGAACTCGAGTACGAGAAGCGCCTCAATCGGGAGGCCGAGGGTCGGGCCGGCAATCAGTCGGCCGAGGCTTCCAATTCCAGGTTAGAGACTGAAAGCAAAGCTATCGCTCAGACCCTCGAAAATGAAAGGAATCGCGAAAAACAGATTGTTTTGTGTTTATTGTCTGAGAGGAAGCAACTGATCATTAAATTGATTGAAGAGCGACAGAAGAACGAAGAACTCCTGCATATGTTGACCACAGAGAAGGGGAAAATTGCTGAAATGGTGGAGGGATTGGAAGACGAGAGCAAACGCTCGCTTCAAATGGAGGCCGAACTCGAAAAGTATTTGAATGACTTCGAAGGCGAACGCGAAAAGTTTAGGAACCAATTGTCCGCCAGTGAAACAAGAAATGCAGAATTGGCCGCAGAAGTGGACCGATTGAGGCAACAGCTCAGTGGCAAACAGAACAGTGCTGTGAGTTTGGGCGAAGGGGTTCGTTCGGCAATCGTCACAATGACATCTTCTTCACGTTGTGTCCAAACTGTTCCGTCAGTATCAACAGTGAGTCAGCCCCGAGCGAGTGTCGCTCAACACGTGAGTCCAATGCCTTCAACCAACTCAATCCAAACACTCGCGACCGTCAGAGCAAAGAGTCCGGTGTCAGCGCAACACTCGTATGCGACGGTTCAACCGATATCTTCCACAAAACTCAACGCAACTATTCCTCCGCCCCCAAGCGTTCCGGCGCCCCCTCCGAAAGCTCTCGTTAATAGTTCTAATAATAAAAGTTCATCCAATCCTCTCTCTCGGCCCACATCTAAAGCCAATGCGTTTCAAAACTTGACATACAATTTAGAGTCAGTTTCTCCTAATGTGGCCAATATTGCAAACCAGACGCCACCAAATAGTGAGACTCAGCCCAACCATTCGAATACGACGACCACCAGAGTTGACACGACGAGTACCACTTCGGTAACCAAAGTAACGGTTCAGAGTCCATCGCCGAGCAGTCAAACGACAGCCGGTGCTCAGCCGAGTCCGAACAGTCAGACAAACCTTGTTCAGCGCAAGTTATCTCCTGCTGGAGTCGGCAGAGGAACGCCTCCGCCTATTCCACCAAATAAGCCGATTATAAAACCAGTTCTTCCTCCGCAAGCACTTCAACAGCGCAGCAAAGATCTAAACTCAGCTAAAGTGATGACAGGATCTGTCGGTACGACTAAAACAGTCAGTCCAACAGTTAACTCGACTACTAATGCAAATATGCCCTCAAATAGTATTAAAAATACGGCAATTAATTCAAGTGATAGCACAACAGGTGAGCTCAATCATAGAACCAATGAGAACAGGTCTGACACAACCGACACCTCAAGTGTTGATATTCTGTGTCAGGAATTAGAGAATTTCAATACATTACTCGTTTCAATGGTTTCGACCGCATCTCAAAAGAATAGCTGAACTTTATTTCGATAGTCTTTTCTTTGAAATAATGTTAACTTAATTTACAAAACATGACACCAATTGTTGAGTCATTTATAACTAATCACTCGCTTTATATTGGATTTCGTTTTCATTTTATTTAAGACCTATTGAATGCGATTTTTATACTTTTGTTATCTTTTATTTGTAAAGTATTTTCTATTCATTAACTTATTATTAATGAATTTTTAAAGTTATTGTAATTTTGTTTTCCATAACTTCGAACAAATAATTTATTTTTTAATTCTTTCGGTTTAATGTTTTTAAGCGAATTATTGTAAACTTTACTTAATTTTCTGTTGAATTTGTTTTCACCTTTTTATTTACCGCATCTTTACTTTCGTTTGAATGAATAGTAAAATGAGTTATCGAAACCGTTTCTCTCGTCAATCGATTGCAATCTAATCGGTTCCTCTTCTCAGGTCGTCATCAGGAGGTGTTATAACCACGAATCGATGATAACTGGTTTTAAATGATCGTCAATTCCGCACAAATTAGATCACAAATGCATTTTTTAACGACTGGTCATTAAGTACTGATAAACCGATGAAATCTCGTTTTGAGTGTAAATAATTCGATTAAATACTCTTAAATGGTTTGACTTTTGATTAATAGTCATTAGAATTATTAAAACTTCTCTAAAATATATGGAGAGATGAAAACGAACTAAATGTCAGATCAAGAACTCAAAAGTTGTATCGATTTGTTGAACGAAAGCAATAAACCGATTGTAAACTAAAAGTTTATTTAACTCAAAATTTACTCCAATTTGAGTAAAACTATTGTATTTTTAATATATTTAACTCATCGGAGGTCATGAGTCATGACCTTAAAGATAGATTTCAGTGTCACCGAGTTCTTCGTCCGACGGCAGCTCAAGAGTGTTCGGATCCACCAGATTCTTGTCGATCAGAGGCAGTCCCAACTTCTCCCGTCTGTCCAGTTCCAGATAGGCTTCTCTGACCGACCAATCGTGAAGTCTGACCGAGATATTAATTAATGATTCAATGGTTTCATTGATTGGACTCACTTGTAATCGGGGTAATAAAGTATAATATAGGGAATGATTACACTAAAACAGGTAACCACTAAGAAGAAGGCCCATCGGTTGAGGAAGCGGTCATTTTCCATGTTACCGATGTCCCAGCCGTAACTGATCCAGTTCTGGTCAATGAAAATGTAAGTAAAGCCCGAAAAAGCTCAATCCAAACCTTTTGTGAGGGTATATCAGCGAACTCTTTGACCGTTTGCGGACCTTTGGGCTGACCGTCCATAAAGCCGGGCGAATAGGAAGGGATGGAGTCGTGAGAGTCGTGAGCCGAATGTCCCTTATTCTTGTCGGACGTATTGATCATCCTTTTGAAGACAATCACCGAACTTTTACCGCTTTTGTCCAAAACATGTCTCATTCGGCATCCGGTGAGACCTCGGGTCAAGTGATTAGCGATTAAGTGATTTCGCAGAGAAACAGATATTAAGTTTGAAATCATTTCAATTGATTTAAAGTTAATTCATAACAATTTGTCGTTTGTTTATGTCTTGAGTGAAGAGTTGGTCGTCAGGTGTCATAACAGGTCCGCCCAAACACTACCTCGAGGTCAGCGCCCACTCGTGTCTCACATACAGTCATGTCTTCGGATCAGATCAGTGAACAAGCAGTCGACCAAAAGATCGTTAAATACGAGCACTTCGTTAACGAAGTTCTTCGCAATGATCTGAAACGAGTGGTCGAAAGACAGGAACAGATCGGACGACAACTCAATGATTATTTGCAAATCAAATCAACGATTAATGGCATTGAAAACAAACTTTTGGTCGATTCGTGTGAACAGCCGTTGAAAATGAAGACCGATATCGGTTCCAACTTCTATGTCGAATGTGTTATGTATGTCATCATTGAATCTTCTCTTGTCTTGTCTTCATTTCAAAGACTTGTTAGGTTTGATGTCATTGAAAAGTATATGATATGTATGGCAAGAGTGTCATCATCAGTACCATTATATATATGCTTGTTCAATGCCATCACTACCATCATGACCATCATGATGCTTCTATCGGTTCTTCACATACTCTCCATTATCTCAATTATTCACTAATTGATTTGATTTCTCTTTCAGACCTAATCCTCAGACCATTTACTTACTGATAGGAATGGGCTTTTTTCTCCAAATGAGTCTCAAAGAAGCCCTCGATTTCATTAACAAAAAGGAAATTCTTCTCAACGAAGAACTGAATCAATTGTCTCTTCAGTCATCGGCTATCAAAGCAAACATAAAACTTGTGATACAATCAATCGCTGAATTGAATAATTTATAGTAATTTCGCAATATTCTGAACAAAAACTGATTTCCAATGACTTTATGTTCCGATTATTTAATGTATTTTGATATCGATCTTAAATTTAAAGTCAGAAATTGAAATATATGTTTAAAATACATTCCAATTGTTTGTATAACTTATAGTTAAATATTTTCAAAGATTATGTCGATGTTTGAAATTTCTGTATAGATTCTTATGTTTTACACAAATATCTAACTAGAGTTGTAAGCTTTGAATTTCAGTGAAATTTCATCGACAGTTTTCGAATATTTCAGAAAATTTCATAAAATTTTATATTAAACAAATATTTTCAGGTGGACACCATAAAAATTATGATGTATTATGAATTTACAAGAGTTCTAAGTTAGCTCATTCAACAAATACCTGATGTGCACACACGTTAGTTCCCATAACGTTAGCTCATACCGAAGGATCGTGGGTTCGATCCCAGCTAAAGGCATAATACCAAGGGTAGCCAATGGAATTGGGTCCAGGGGGGGTCCAGCCTATAGAAAATGGGTCCACGGGGGGTCAGGGTATAGGAAATTTTCGGGGCCCCGAAACCGCATTTAGCGGCCGCGGCTTAAAGTCTCAGTGCAAGTCTTTAGTGAGAAATTTATTAGTGAGAAAACAATGTTTGAAAGAAATTAATATTTTAATAATAATAATATAGGATTGGCTAATTTGGCATAATATATAATCATCATGGTATTGTATGATCGTGTGTTTCAGAGGAGACTATACTATTGTCCAATTTCTAGATTCTAGTTAAAGCTTTTGGTCTAAACGGCAACAAATGTGAGCTAAAGCTTGACTTTCGTATAGCAAACAAAAGTTTGGTTTTGTTGAGCAAAAGAATCGAATCGTTTGGAGAGGAATGGGAGGGAAGAGTGAGAAGAGTGAGGCCTCGGAGTGATTCACTCTATTGTCACTATTGAGGTATTACTGATGCTCTCCATTGGGTTCAGGTCTGTAACGGACAGACTCTGTTCGCTTCGACCGCACACACCATTAACTTTTGGTTGACTATCGACTACTGATTCAAAATAAGTTCAATCATATCCTGGCTCTTCGGTAAGTCTGACCTCAATTAATTGTGTTCACACTTTTGTCTAATTGGGCTTTGAGTCCACTTTCAATGTCAGTTTAGTCAGTCTAACTCAAAGAGTGATAACTGAATAACGGGATCAAAGCAGAGATGTCTCAAACCTTTGCCAACCTTTGTGTTAGTAATGGTTGGGCGCCATAACACTGAAGCCAATGATGTTCTCTCAGATCCGTTGCGCTGAGGCTGTGCTCAACAATACCTCACTCATCCCAACCCTCACTCCAATCACAAAAATCAATTTACATTTTTGAATCAAACAATTTTATCTCTAGTAATAGCTTTCAGTCCTAATATAATATGATTGCAAATCCAATAAAAATCGATAATATATTCAATCGTTTTCAAAGATGAGTCAGTATTTGGAACATTACATAAAATATATGCCTAAGAATAATAGAATAATAGAAAGATATTGTTGTAATCAATAATTATCATCAATAGATTCAAATGACATAAATAATGATATAATGATTTGACATTTGCTTGATTTCAGTCTTCTCATCGGTCCTATAGGTGTGTAAGCGATTCGGTGATAGAATATTGTTTCGATTCCAGAGTCATATTCAAGAATCTATAGCATTGTATGAGTTGTCATAACTCGAAAGAGTGATTCACTTCACTAACAGTTTGTTTGACAAAAAAGAGACAAAATATCACTTTTAGTTAATTTATAATAACGAAGAGTTTTAAAGAATTTTAAATAAAACAATGGAACAAATGAATGATTGAAAGCCAATGATACCAAATAACAGATCATCTCTGATATTAACATTTCCTTAATTATGTTGACTTAAAACAACTTCAAAGTTGAGGTCTTTTTTATAATATCTTGCTATATATTAAGCTTTACAATCACTTAATCAAGATTTCAGAGAAAGTGCTCGAATAAAATGATATGAATGATAGGTTCTTCAACCAATCTGAAAATGGGAGATGAATCGAGTGACAAACGTGGTCGGGGACGCCCCAAGAAAGCCGAGGCGTCCGGCGAAGAGAGCCTCGAAGATAAGAGAGTGAACAGAGGACGACCGCGTAAGGCCGCTGAGGCCGCATCCCAGGCCGTGAGGGACCTCAGCGACAGAGACTCGGATGGAGAACCGAAGGCCAAGAGAGGCCGCGGACGACCCAAAGGATCGATTGGCAAAAAGAAGAAGAAGACGAGAAAGTCTTCGGCGAGAAAGAAGAGAAGCAAAAGTACAAAAGGTATACAATTTCCATGGCTTTATAACACGGATTACTAATGGGAAGGCTTTTGTGAAATTCATTAATTTAACTAAATCTGCAATTAAAATATATATATCGAGATTAATGGACTCAAACAATAATCAAGTTTGTATTGATTAATAGCATCGAGTGGTGCCAACACTGGCGGTGAAGACGCGGCCAGCGATTGAAGCCATGTCTCAAATGAAGACACAATGAACTCATCCTAAGTTCAAATGCCATACAATTAGATGAAAAGCAAACTCTTTCTCTCATTTTAAACATTTTCCTCATTTAATATCAAAAGTCATTTGTATTTCACTTTCATTTACTTCAATAAATTTTGTGTCACTTTATTGTCAAATATAAGTTGAAATAATTATCATAATTACCACAATTATCGCGATAAAAATCATACGAAACAGTTGTCAATCGTGAAGATATGAACATTGGTTTATATAAGAATCTTTCTCTTATCATTCTAGTTTAAGGGTGCCCTTCAAAATGAAGCATGTAAAAAGACAAATCAAAGTTGCTAACATAGTTTATTAAGCTGG
>JAQGAJ010001206.1:0-10646 GCA_034689365.1 Liebstadia similis
TATCAAAACTAATAGTGGGTATAAATAACAGTCGACTGACATCTACTGTCACTCAACTGAATTGCAAATTAAAAAGTTTTGCAAACTTTTTTCCATATGGGGTATCATTTCCTCTGCGAAACAATGTTTTTGTTGATTCAAGTGATGGTTATTTCGAGATATCATTCGGCAATCATTTAAAATCTTTCGGTGAATATATTTGCGGACAAAATGTCAATTCAATGAAAAGTCACTTCAAATCAATTTAAAAGAAACTAATTATTGACATAATTCTAATAATTTCTTCGAAAGATTAGAAGACATTTAATTTAATATCGGTTGCGATTGATTTCAGACCAACCGAACAGTTGATCATTGATTGACTGATCGCGAGTGACATTTAGATTGAGAGGAAATGTATTCAAAATACATAAAGAGATATCTCATTATAATGGAAAGGATGCGGATTTCGGCTGAATATGGCTTACAATTGCTATATTCGTGCAAAGAATGTCTAATTTGTTCTCAATTTTGATATTTTTAAAAATTTTAATTATTTTCTGTGATCTAGATATAAGTGAAAGTTTATTAAACATTTAAAAACGATATCAAAATCATTCCAAACGATCCAGTTATCTATGAAAGTGTAAAGT
Organism: Liebstadia similis; assembly: GCA_034689365.1. Taxonomy (NCBI): domain Eukaryota; kingdom Metazoa; phylum Arthropoda; class Arachnida; order Sarcoptiformes; family Liebstadiidae; genus Liebstadia; species Liebstadia similis. The sequence goes on from JAQGAJ010001206.1 coordinate 633, forward strand.
TTGACTAAACATCACTTTAAATCATTCTAACCTAGAATTTGCTTTTTGTTACGATTTATAGTCACATAACTCATCAAATCTGAGTGCTATGTCCTGAATAGCGAAAGGAGAATCGGCTCTTCACTCAAGAACTTCACTATTCTTTTGGTGACAGATATGTCATAAGAGATAATACGACTGAAAGTCCTGAAGATTTAATGGTTTAGGTTTTCTCCGATTCGTGACAATTGTTTGAATTCGTAACTGAATTAACATTATTTCAAATCAATTCAAATCTATTCGCAAATTAGTGATTACGTCAATGAATTGTTTGATAATTACTTTAAATCGTTTGATATATAAATTGAGTGAATGTGCGGTGGGTTTAGATCGTAACCACTTGCACAGCACTTGTGCTCCATATTAGCCATAAGGTTAGTGGCAGTCTTTTCCCACAGAATATCAAGAATTATGCTTTACTTATATATTCTGTGTTCGACTGTTCTCGTCGTCGCTATTAATGCAAATGTAGTCAAATCGAGACAACATTACGACAGCGTATGTATTATCGAAATCATCGCTAATTTCTTTCTTCACTATTCACACAATTAATTATTTCTCATTGAATCACATTATCGACAACTTTAAGCTTTCTTTTCCTCTCATTATTTACTAATTAATTTGATTTCAAACAAAAACTAATCAATCGATTCAATTGAGCAAAAGTTATAATTGAGTTCTAAAGAATTAAAACAAATCCCATTATAGTTTTGTAACCCAACAAAACCAAATCGACTTAATGTCCATATCATAAGTCACACTCATTTGGACGCGGGTTGGGTCAAGACTTACGACCAATACTACCAAAACAGTAAGTCTTTCGTCAGATCTACCACTCCTTTCAGTTCCAATACTTCTTAAGGTGTTTACGACATCATCGAAACGGTAACCGAGAGTCTGACCAATAAGAATGGATCGGAAAGCAGGAAATTCACATTTGTTGAAATGTCATTCTTCAGCCGATACTGGAATGACATATCACACGAAAAGAGAGAGATCATCAGAGGTCTGGTAACTTCTGGTAAGCTTCAGTTCACAAGCGGTGGTTGGGTTATGAACGACGAGGCGACCCCTCATTACTCGATGATAATCGATCAAATGAGTTATGGTATTCGATGGATCAACAAAACCTTTGGCCCCCAATACCTGCCGACCACCGGATGGCAAATCGATCCGTTCGGCCACTCGAGAGAGTTCGCGTCCATTCTAACTCAAATCGGTTTCAATGGTCTATTCCTCGGAAGAATCGATTATCAGGTCTTCAAAATTGAATTAAAAATATATTAAATGATTGATTGGATTCTTAGGACAAAGAGAAGAGAATGAGTGAACGGAATATGGAATTCATTTGGAAAACTAATTCAAATCTCAAATTCAATGATTATATGTTCACTGGTATAACACCCGCCGGTTATTACCCATCAAAGGATGTTTGTCTCAACTGTTACCACGAATCTAACGGCAAGAATCTGCTCAAAGCAGTGAAGAAACAAATAGAGGGCTATCGGACCAAACATATAATGGAAACAATGGGCGGTGACTTCAACTATGACTCCGCGGAATTCAGTTTCAAAAGTACGGATCAAATGATACAATACGTGAATAGTATTCAGAACGAGATATATCTTCTCTATTCGACGCCAAACTGTTATATCAAAGCGGTCTACGAATCGGGAGTCAATTGGACGGACATCAAGTCCGACGACTTCTTTCCCTACGCCGACCGATTCAATGACTTCTGGACCGGATATTTCACGAGTCGACCCGCTTTCAAATATCTAATGAATTACGCGAACAATATTCTTCAGATAAGCAAACAATTGATTGTCAAAGCGAACATACATTCAAAAGGAAGACATTTGATTAAGGACTTGGAAGAAGCGGTAGCTATTTGTCAACACCACGACGCTATCTCCGGCACGAGTAAGCAATACGTCAGCGATGACTACGTCCATATGATATCGCATGGTTTGGCCGCTTCGGAAAGGCTGATCTCTCTCGCCTACCGAACACTTCATAAAACTAATTCTGAGCCACATATCTGTCATCGACTGAACATAAGTGAGTGTCAATTCTTGGACAAAATGAATGGCAATCCTATTGAGATCGCTATTTACAACCCTTTGGCACATCGTTTAACACATTTTGTAAGACTTCCTCTGATTGACTACAACTTCCAAATCTTTGATTCCAATCGACTGATCGTCGAATCACAAGTTTGTATCAAATTTATACTGAATTCCTAATAATATTATAACATAACAACAGATTATTCCGATTCCGAATTTCATTCAATCGTTGGCTGAAAGAGACTCTTCGGCCAAATACGAACTGGTCTTCGAAGTGCTCTTAGAGCCGATTGCTTTCACGAAATACTATTTGCAATACAACCGAAGAATTCAATATATGCCTCGTTTGACAACCCGTCCATATAATAGTCCAATAGATTTGGTCATTTCTAATGATAGAATGGGACTCATATTTGACGGAACAACTGGTCTGTTGATAGCCATGGAAAAGGACCGAAAAATCATTAGATTGGAGCAGAACTTTGCTTATTATACTCGAGGGACGGGTAAGAACTCGGGTGCGTATGCTATGCATACCGACGGACGGATTCCTAACCTAATTTCTAAAACGGCGACCGTTTCGGTAATCAAAGGCAGTAACTGTGAAGAAGTGATTCAGGAATTTAGTCCTTATTTGAAACAAATAATTAGAATCTATAAAAACAGTCATTTCGTTGAATTTGATTGGATTGTCGGTCCACTGCCCGACGACAAAGACTTTGAACTTATTTCTCGATTCCACACTGGGATCAGAAACGACGGCACATTTTATACCGACTCTAATGGCAAACAGACAGTGGAGCGGAGGCGGGATTGCCGGCCGACCTGGTCTTTGTCGACCAGCGAAGAAGTTTCAAGTAATTACTATCCGGTCATAAGTTGGCTATACATCAGAGATATTACGGAAGACCTTCAGCTGACTCTCGTTCCCGACAGAGCACAGGGAGGGTCTAGTATTGAAGACGGATCTGTTGAGCTCATGATTCATAGAAGACTACATCGCGACGATGGCTATGGTATGGAAGAGAGGCTCAATGAACCCGGTGTTGACAACAATGGACTTGTCGTCAGAGGAAAGCATTATCTTCTCATCGATCGAATCGGAAAGAGTATGAAGAAAGTGAAAGACCTCAACACAAAGTTGGTTTGGAATCCTTTACTTCTGTTTTTGACAAAACAATCGGAAACTCAAAGAGAGTTCAATAACAGAGGAATTGGTGTCACCGACAGATTGGATCCGTCCATACATTTACTAACATTAGAAGAGTTGGAACCAAATCTTCTGTTCACTCGATTCGAATATTTCACAGAATCCGAATCGAGTGATGAAAACGTGTCTTTTGTTTTGAACAAAATTTTCACTGGTATTCAAGTTTTAGAAGCGATTGAGACCAGTCTTACCGGCGCTGAAACTCTCTCTAATATGATGTCTCGAAAGTACAAATGGATTTGCGATGAATGCGATCACAAGTGGTCTCAATCGAGCGATAGATCAACGAAAATGAATATTACTTTAACCAGAGATCAAATCCGGTCTTTCATTTTGAAAATCAAAAGGCTTTGAAATTTGAATTTTTGTTATAAAGAAAAATGTGATAAAAGTTTTTAAATAATTTATTTTTTTAAATTTGGAATTCAATAAATAATTTAAGGTTTTTATTATCATTTCGATTGACTATTAATAAATTAGACGAAACAAAAATCAGTTTTCATTTTTCACAATCAAAGAAATAACAATAAATCAAATTTTGAATGAATTAATGCTAAAACGGAATATTGTTTTACGATATCAAACATTTCCGGTCCTAACGTCGTAAACGATATCTTCGTATTTAGAAGTGAGGACAGCATAGAGTGAGGCGAAGACGAAGAGCGCCCAAAGAGCACAAACCTCGTAGACATTGGCGACGAAGACAATGACCGCAAACATTAAGATCACTACAATCATTGCATAAGCGCTGATAATTAACTTGTCGTTTGTCAGCGAACCGTAAATACCAATCGAAGACAAAATTGTTCCGAAATTAGCCAAAGAACAGAAGAAAAGAAGTACTCTTTGAGATTCCCGTTTGATGTGAGCGTTGTTACCACTCTTCCCATTGAGTCCTTCCTCACCGGTAGCGGTGATGTAGTAAAGCACTAACGAACCGAAGAATAATGTGATCGATAAAAGTAATGAAACCATTTGTATTACAATAAATATCCATTTAATCACTCGGTATATAAAGTAATAGCGTTTCGCCCGCTTTTGAATTTGTTGTACCATTGCTTTCACCAAAACGATTATCAGTTTGTCTTTCGTCGACTGGTTTAAGACAATTGTTAAACATTTGCCTCAAACCAGAGATGATAAACATTTTCAATCCTTGAAAGTCAGTAATTGTTGGCATTTGTTTCAAATGTTTCATTAAATGTTTGTTAGCGAAGAATCTATTCTATCCTTGGTTTCCAATTAAATACAATTAAGACGATTGTATGCGAAACCCAATTAAGAGCCTATCATTCAATTGTTTGTTTTGTTTTTAATTTATATTCGTTTATACTTTGTTTCGATCGCATGTAAATCATGCCTAACCTTAAAAGTAATGCCAAACCGTATTATCGATTATTCTTCAGCAGCTGTTCTGTCGAATCAATAATTTGTTTGTTTTGGTTAAAAAACTTTTATCGATAAAGAATTTCTTCACTTTTCCTTTGAATACTTTGAATAACTGAAAGACATTTTCAATTTCATAATCACATCAATAGTTGTCTCCAAAAGTTGAGACCAGTTCTTAAGGCGAGTCCTTCGGAACAAACGATTCCATAACCTGTTGACTGAATTCCAATCTTTCGGTCATCAGATTATAACAGTTTCACAAAATTTTGTTTTCAAAACTTTTATTTTTATATTACAATTCAAATGATAGCACAAAGAAAAACCTGAACTCAATTGAAAACTAAGCAAATGTCACGCCTTTCTCTTTACGGGGTCTAACCCTCTGAACGCCCCAACGATTTAGTATTAACGCAAACATTATCGACAATATTATGGCCAACGCTTCCAAACCAAGTAAGTAGTAATTGGACGACACCTTTGGTAGAGTAAGCCCTATATCCGGTAGAAATATACCGGATATGGCAAACAAAAAGATCATAATAGCACTGAAGATGACCTGAAAGTGAATGAGAGACACATTCATTAGTGATTACAATCACATCTATTAAATCGACTAATGTTTGGCTCATTTTTGTGAATCCCCTCAACTTTTTGCTCCACTTTTACTATTGATTTCACCCAATAATGCATTTATTCAATGGATAACTAGTCCTCAAAAGGGATTAGAATTTAATTAATTTGATCCTAAATTCGAGTTAATTAGGTGTAAGACTGTTCTGAGGTTTGTTCGTACCAAACAAGGGTTGATCCAAATGGTGCCAATAATTCCGGCGGCGCTGAAGATGGCGGCCATCATAGTGACGACGACCCAAATGATCAATGAAGTGATGTGATGTTCCTTTTTGGTAGAATCAGTTATGCCATACACATGTCGTCCGTACGGGTCATGAGTCAGATGTGTCTCTCGGGCGACATCGATGTCATCCCCGATGGCGTCGATCGATATCACAAAATAAATGGCACTAATTATGAACAGAATTACCAGAACAATGACCAGAAGTACCCGAATGGTCGTCAGCGCACAGTTGGCCTTATATTTCTGTGCCATCGGTTCTCTGGTTTTGATTTCAATCGAAAAGTTGATAAAAATTAATAAATTATGAGATAAAAAGTTTTCGGAAACGAAAGTCGAATCAAAGGTAAGATTAATGTCTGTTTTGAGGCAGAGTTAGGGCTGATATCCCACAAACACTTCGAATAATGTTATTTTAATTTATTCTCTAATCTAAAACTGAAAAAAGTTTAATCTCTTTAAAAGCCGATGTGTTTTACCGTTTGTTTGTAGTGAAACCGAAATCAAATGAAGCTTTTGTTCGGAAACGAGTGACTGTCAGAGACTGAGACACACCTAATATTGTCGATCCCTTTGCACTACACTCGAGACCACTCTTCAAACGAATCCCTTTCTATGTTTAGTGCATTGAAATGATGTTCGGTTCGAGAATTCCTCACCCGATCTGTAGGTGTAATAACTTGTTTGCCATTGAAAGATGAATTATCATCGCATTTCACCTCACAATAAATGCTTAAATTACTAAAAAAGTCGATTAGAAATTAAGTCAATATCGCGTTTACCACTAATATTAACTAAACTTAACTTTCCTTAACTTGTTTGATGGCATTTCTCAAAGTTTTGCCCACAAGACTATCACAAGAGTGTCTCAACCTTTTCCCAAATAACAAAATTCACTTTTTCTCAGATTTAAGTTGAGATAAATTAAAGATCATCTCATTATAATCTCATATTTTTATTTTGTATTTAAATCAATTGTTAATCAGTTTCAATAATTAAATACAAACTTTTGTTACAAAGACTTTAGCATTGGATGAATAATATAAGCGATGGTTAAGACCTGTTCTAATGCTAATAATCACACAATAATAACAATCACTAATATCTCCTCTTATGGGCAAACCATGAGAAGGGCATCAGTTTGTGTGCGATGTATGCGATGGGCGTTAGAGTCGACCCATTGGAACAGCTCTTGAGGTTTCCCTCTCATTAAAAAGTATTGGTCTCTCTCTCTCTCTCTCTCTCTCCCCGATCGGCAGATGTTATTATCAAAGACATGAAACTATTTTAATGAACATAACATTTGGTAAACATTTTTTCTTAACGTTTGGCGAAGAGATAGTCGTCTAAAGAATAGAATTATATAATAGTTGTGAAGCTCTGAAGCCGTGACCGAAACCGTCTCTTATGACTGAATTTTTTCAATGAGATGTCGTTTTAATGCGATTATCGTATGAAAGGCTATAAAAGACAGTTATTTATTAATATATGCTTTATATGAAAATTAGTCGGAAATCCATTGCATTTCTAAAAGCAATAAATTTGTTTAAAAATATAATTATTGCCGGAATTGTATCGATTGAAAGAATTGTAACAACGATTGTAACAAATTTGGGCACAAATTTAGTTTTAATACAAAACATAACAAAAAACACCAAATATTACTTCACTAACGCCTTACGAACTAATTTAACTAATTGAAAGTTATTTAACTAATTGAGATTTAGGTAGATTAAACTAGCTAAAGCAGAAAAATAGCCTCAAACATTTTGTTTGTTTACAATTTTAAATTAATTATTAGCAAATGAGTAAAAAAGCATTTTGAAGGACAAACTCAATCTCGTTGTCAAAATTGTTGTTTAGTTAGATCTAAACCTTATTTATTTAACTCAAAGTCCTGTCGAAGTGATAATCATTGATCATTGATGGCGACAATCGCGAGAAGAGATCTCAAAAGACGACTCAATGGCTAAAAATAGCGAAATCGGTGATTAACTAATCCCAAGTTCATCTGGAATTCAATCCATACATCACTGAAGATAAATAAACTGTGAAAATGTGATTCAAAGCAGAATTTTATCTTTTATTATAGAATAAATGATTTCAATCGAAGAATAAACACTCAAAAACATAAAAATATATTCAAAGCGTAAAATATTTTTTGGTTATATATCAAAAATTTTGTGCAAATAATTAAAAAATTTCAGATTTATTAAACAAAAGTTCGTATTTTAGATAAATTAACGCATTTTTCAATATTTGAGTCACTCTTTAGTCAAAGAATATTAATTAAACTGAAGGTTATTATTGAATAAAATGCTTTTAAAGACATAAAAATTGAATAAAAATTAATTTCGATATGAAATCAAATTAGAAGACAATAACTAATCGATTATTAATCGATTGAACTTTAATTATATGTCAGAAATCGATCGCAAATAAAGAGAATTAACGTTTGATATGAAAGACAAAGCGTTTCTAAATTGTGTCACAAATTATACAAAACTATCGAACGATTAATGTTTGAGTTAATTATAATATCAATTAAATGAGTAAAAGTGTAAATAAAAGGTAAAATCACCAAAACTACTGCCGAATGTGTAAATCGGGACCAATTAGGCGGCCGTATGGCCTTGTTTTATGAGAAAGGCGAACACATAGGCCATTATGGCTGAACCGATCCACGGGATCGCGAACCAGGTCTCAGCGTTCAGTACCAGACCCAGAATGATGAGCACTGTTTGCAGGATCGCGAAGATCAGAGTGAAGAGGAAGTGCTCCTTATATGTGCCGACCAGACCGAGCACGGCGTTGGCCGCTATCAGGGCTGTGGTTATGGCGTGGTTTATATTCCCTTTCCTGTTGTAGTCGTTTCGACTGATGGCCATCACTGCCTGAACGAAGTAGACTAACATCAGGACGAGAACGATGACCAGGAATATCATCAAAACTATTTTGACGATCGAGAATGCGTTTGCCATCGCTTTTGATTAACTTTTTTACAACTTTTCACAAATAACTTAATTCAAGAAAACTTTTTGCCGACAATAAACTCACATAAAAAGCAAAAAACAATAAAATTAAGTAATTATTATTGGAATCTTTGTTCAGATGAACTGAATGTTGAAGTTTTCCAGAGAGAAGTTTATTTTAGACAACTCTCGACATAAGTCGGTCAGCGCTCAACTGTTGTGGTGTTTGAGCGTCGGCTCAATTGGTTTCTGCGACTGATTAGTGAAGTCGAGGACAGACTCAAAACGAAATTCTGGGCAAAACTTTTTGTTACTTAATCTGAATCTACTTTTAAAAGGGATAGTGAGAGACAAAACCCCAAAAAAGTATTTCACTTCGAGAGTAAGTGAAAACTTGTATTTATTTTTCAGAGATTCTGACAATCGCTTAAAATACAAGCGAAACGTTCACTTGTTTTGTAGTTTTGGCGCATAATATAACACACTATTAGCACAGTTACAGGTTATTCAGGTCTTCGCTGTTTTTCTGGCACTGGTTTCAGCCAATTGGGTGTCAGAGGAAATGCCCCAACACTTGAGTTCTACGGATTCTGTCGACTCTCCACTCAAAGACTTCGTTCAGCTATTTCTGACACCCATTTATTCCTTTACCCAAAAGGCTTATTTCAATTCTGTCTCTTAAGGCTTACGTAATTCTTACTGAAGACTAATATTTTTCGATTAATATTGTTTTTGTTATTCGTTTGTTCGAAGTCATAGTCAGAGATGCGTTAGGTTTGGCACAGAATTTCTAAATTGACGACAAATATATTAATCAATTCTTTGTGTGTCTCAGAATTCGCCTCAAAGTTAGTGTTTGTTAATCGCAATTATCGTAAAAATACAGATAAAAGTACTGAAGTGTGGAAATTGTGCAAAACAACTATGGGATACATGTTTTTCTCAAATTCCATTGGGAAAAGAGCCAGTATTTGACTGCCGTTTACATCTCTGATACTTATGTTAGTCATAGACTTTAATAGTAACTTATTTGTTATGGTTTTTCATTAAGGATTGGCTTTTGATTAATTCATTAATTGCTTTACAAGAAATGATTTTAAAACCACTCAAAAGTGAATTTCAATTAACATTTTTCAATGGCATTCAAAACAATTTTTGATTTTATCTCCAAATTTAATAGTTTTCGTAAAGATTATGGATTTAAACATAACTTTGATTTGAATGAATGGAATGTCATTCAATGGTTAGGCCAGAGGTTAAGAAATTGTTTCTCAATTATATCTCGATTTTGTGTAAAGTTTAAAATTTTATGACAAATAAGTTTTGATTCGATTATGATTTCGATAATTAATCGGATTTACAATAATTTGAAGCAAAGTATGATAAATATCGCGATTATTTGTAAAGGATTTCAATTTTGCAAACATTTTATCGTCAAATCTAAAGAACATTTAATTTCATTTCCAAAAACGACAGTTTATT